>UNSF01000172.1:0-143412 GCA_900538255.1 Ulva mutabilis | reverse complement strand
AATAGCACCGCAGAGTCGGAGTCCGGCTTGCAAGCAGAAGTGTGAATGCCGCCATACGACACACATCCCTGACGCAGTGGCGCGTAGCCCGCAGGCCGCACGTGCGATCAGCCAATGTCTGATATAGGAAACTGAACACGAGATGCGTGCAACCTGACTGCCGTGCCTTTTGACCCATACATGAGCAGGATGGATTCCCATGCCGCCCCACTGCCGTGTACTGTACAAGCGATATGATCCAAGGCATTTCAGCTGGGATGGCCCCTTGAGACATGACAGAGCGGAATGTCAAGGCCTGGGCTGAAGGGGCGGCGAATACAGAGGACCTCGGATCGTGTACGGCGAGGGACTGCAGCTCCGTCAACCCAAGCGGTGGCTGGAAAGCAGGACCCAGCCCAGCCGCACCCGACCAACTAGGGCTACGGCGAAGGGGAGTCGAGGTTAAACCCAGTCCGGCAGCGAAGCCCGCGCAGGCCAAAGGGAGAGCAGCCGATACCACGAAGCGGGGCGGTACCAGGGGCAAGCGCCGCACTGCGGGAGGGGTGCAAGCGGCAGCCCGGGCTGCGAGCCTGCGGAGGAGGCCGCGCAGCAGGGCAGTCAGGGGGGGCAAGCCCTGCCACAGCAGCCGGCTGTGGCAGGGCAGCACTGGTAGCAGCGGCGGACAAGGCACGTAGTGTCCTGAATGGGTTTCATTCGTAGTACGGCTGACTAGACAGCCTGACCTGACATAGGCTGTAATAGCAAGCGTGCCGGGACTCAGACCAGGTGGTGTAGCGTAACCTGTGCACACATATTGCGCTCCGGTGGATTGAACATGTTGCACGCACCACCTGCAGTTGGTCACTGTATTGGGTTTGTACTGCTTGCTGCACAGTAAGTCTCCGATAATTATTCTAGCAAGAGCAGCAGCGGGGGTTTCACTCGCTTACATGCTCACCTGCCTGGCGCTCTGTTCCCGGTCCATTTGCGGGTGCAATCCAATGCAGAAAAGCTGTGGCAGCAGGGGTGGCGTTCGCACCCACAGCATCCACTGTACCCATACCCCTCCAGTACATGCGCTGTGCATCCGAGAGCTTGCACTTGCAGACACCCAAGGGCATTCATGCCGAACGGGATCCAAATGGTGAAGCGAGACCATCACACAAACACCTGTGCGTATGGTGAACGTCCAGAATTCCTTCCACGTGCACAGAGTCGATTCGGAACCGCACCCATCGCCGTGTACACAAGTGATAGTATGGACCGTCTTCCCGAGCATGCAGAACAGGCTGCACCTGCCGCAGTTGAAAATATATCCGTAGCAGATGCAGTAGCAGCTGGGACGGGCAAGTTCACCGCCGATACTATCGCGCGGATGAACCATGAAGGCACATTTCGCGCCATGGTGGAGGAGTGCACGGGCCAGATCATCTGCCAGGGCAGGGTCCTCGGAGGCGCTGTCAAGATCAACACGTACTGGGCATTGATCCTGTTCTATGCGTGGATGCAGCACTTCGAGGCCCTGACCCCAGCATGGCGTTCTGGCACCGGCGCAGACGGCCCTGATGATGGCCAGCGGATCATGGATGCCGGGCTACAGAAGACGTCCTCATTCGCAGCCAATAAAACTATCCAGGTATGTTCCCATTAATATCTTGCATGACTGTGGCAGTTGTGGCTGTCGAGGAGGGCATCGGCAGAGCAGCAAGTGATTGACACGGCAAGATCCGTACGAAGAACGGCGTTGCTACGCAGGTGACAATACACGGACGCGCACAGCCGCCGCTCACGACTGTACACGACCTTCAGTCACCTAAGAGTGGCAGCGGTGCACCGACATTTGCCACTCAGAGCCAGACGGCCGATGTGGGTTTCGATGGCCAGCTTGTTGCTGGCCAGAGAACAGTCAGAGAGTGCCGCGAAGTACTGAATGCGCGTCAAACTTTCACGAAAGGTACGTTACAGGTCTACCAACATTTATGCCGCTAGGAACCGCAGAGGTCCTACTGTGTACACGTGATGCGAATTGGATGTCTCACCTGGCAAGCACATGGTGTCCTTGACTGCAGAGTACGAGGCAAAGAATCACGTGGAACTCCTCCGCCTGGTGGTGCATGCGATGTGCAATGAGCACCCCCGGGAGATACCTTCGGATCGACCGGGTGCCCCGGGCAGATGGGAGTATGCCAACTCCCCTGCCAAGGGCACAGATACCGCATCGTGGGCGCCCGGTGGATCCACGCTGCACCACTACCTCCTCATGCCGGGAACTACCAACCCCGAGGACGCACCAAGCTCGCAGATGGGGGAGTTGATGAGGCACATGCTCGCAGGAACTGATGGCAGTTCGAAGGGGCTGCAGCTAATCAGGAAGGCCATCAAGCTGCCCAACAGCAAGAACGACGCCGTGCAGCTATATCCATCATCCCGGTTCCTGCAGATGATGGCTTGTGCTCCCACGTTACGGCTAATGCTGAACACGGCGACACATGTATGTCAGGTGACGGTGCGATCCCTACGCGAACACCCTGCCATTTTTGTGGGGGTTACAGCCTGAGGGGTAAACACCGCAGGCATGATGTAGATGATAAGCGCAAATGACGGCTGTGCATACAGGAGGTGAACGTCATGGGGCAGTTCTGTGCGGCAACCCAGCAGATCGGTGGCGTCGCCTGCGCGTATGCGGCCCAGCTTGGGACCCAGGCAACTCAGGTAAAACCCCGACCGCTGTACACAGTCATGCACACTAGGGTACAATACTGGGTGCTGCTCCTGCATGAAAACTGTACCGCGGAGCACCGAATATGGCACCAGGGGGGTCCCTCAGCCATACAGGGGCGGCATGCATGCAGGTTCCGCGGATCTTAGAGACGTACGAAGGACTAGTCCAGACTCTCGGGTCGCAGTGGGACGTTTTCGACACGACTGAATCGGCGGTGGAGGCCGACATCCGCGGCTTTGCAAAGCTCCACCGCCTATTCAGATGCATCTGCGGGAATGCCACGAGCGGTGAACTGGCGATTGCTCAGGGGACACCCGAGTGGGACTGCGTCTGGGACTGTTGGGGCGCTGCCACCGTGGCAGCACTCATTGCCGTTCAAGGTGTGCAATTTGCAGCATTGGCATCTTCCATTGCGCTCAATGTAAACCTGCATTGTACTCTCAGGCTGCCGTGCAGCATATAAACCCACACGACATGCACCGCTGTGTGCAGCAAACCTGCTATTCCCAAGTCCGGCTATGCCATCGCCCAGGACAAAGGCCATCCGGGTTGCAAGTAAGCATATGCCACAGCCCTGGTGGCAGTGGGGCTTCGCAGCCCTGGAGTGGTTCATGACCAACAAGGGCCCGGATGGAGGTGAGGCCGCGCTGTGGTTCACAACACAGCTCAAGACGGTCTCGCTGGCGTCAGCGGGCGAGGTGCGCGCTCTGACAAGGGCGTGCATTCAGCGGCTCCTGGACGACAGGGACCCGGACATGAAGATGATGCTAGAAGGGGTGGATCTACGCAGTGCTGGCCTGCATGAACCGCCTCCGGCTCCACCTCCGGCGGACCCAGCGAGCGATGGGCACAATGATGACGGTGATGAGGGTCAGCAGGGTGCTGCGGGGAGCAAAGGCGCAAAGCCAGGGGCAAAGAAAGGGTCTGGGAGGGGAAAGAAGAACAAGAACAAAGGCGGGAACAGAAAGAAACAAGTGACGGGCCAAGGAAGATGGATGCCAAATCGCCTGGCATTGCAAAAGGTGTGCACTGTCATGGCAATATGCCCACTGTATACCAGGAAGTGTTTTGATCCAGTAGGTGCTAATGCATGGCCTTTCCTTGAGTTTACATGCATGCACACTGCATGTGTTTGATGTAATGTCACCCGCTCCAACCAGGGGTTCATGCCCATGTAGGCCGTACTGAGATCGGGGGTGCCTGGGTGGACCTCACGCCGGACAACAGGGTCGTCGTCTCAATGGAGCTGCAAGAACCGGTACCGCCCGACACCCAGTTGACTTCAGATGAAGAGAGCGCCCGGGTCAAAGGCTGTCTGGACACCATGGTGGCGTTATTCACTGCCGCGAGGAAGTACAAGCCAGACCGCGATGACAAGTGGCTGGAGTTGTTGTACAAGGCCATGGAAGTGGCTGAGGGAGAGGGTGTCTCCCGCGATGACATCCGGGCAGCTTGGGAGCAACACGGCCCGCAGCCAACACAGCCTTCCGACTCGGGGCCACTGGCAGACAATGATGAGGATTGCCTAGCCGGAGGGGACATGGGCAACCCAAGCGCAGCCGATGAGGACAGCGTCACTGCCAGCAGTTCAGACAAGGGAACCAGTGGGGACGAGGACACCTTCAATCCTGGCCCAGCGGCGAGAAGGCGGCTGAAGGAGCAGCCCAGTCCCATCCGTACGAGCCGACGGGGTGCTGCGGTGCAGGGTGCTCAGGCAGAGGGAGAGGCTGCAGGTGGCGAGGGCAAGGTAGGGGCCGACGACGTGGCCGCGGGGGAGGCAGGTGGAGTACATGCCGCAGCAGGCGAGGGGGGAGCACGCCAGGCGGAAGGCCGGGCTGCTGCGGTGCAGGGTGCTCAGGGAAATGGGGCGGGCGGATCTGGCAAAGGCAGGGCAGGCGCAGGCAATGCGGGCAAGCGCAAAGGCGCTGGGCAGGGTGCTGAAGAGGCAGAGGGGGCTGATAGGAGTGTGAGTGACAGAAGCGCATGCAAGGCACAGCGCACTGACTGACAGTTATGAGAACAGCACGTCACACTGCTGGTTTGTGTTTGGTCATCTATAGGTGCCACGCGGGACATGTAAAGTCCCGCCTCGTTTTGTTTGCATGCTCGTGATCGGACAAGGAAACCATGATGGATTGCTTTCACGACGTGGTGACACGCCGTTGCACGCTCTGTTCTGCGAAAGTTCACTGCACTGCGGAAGGTGGCATTGGACAGGCACAGGTGACACGCGACCGACATCCATGCATGTGTTCTGTGGTGACAGGGGATAAGCGGCATGGCGCGGCTGCTGAGGCACGCGGGCCGACTGTTCGAAATATCACGCGACCCCAGACGAATATTCAGCCTTAAGTCAACCAGAATGAAACAGTATGTCGATCATGGTTGGCCTCTCGCTGATCTACGTTCGTGCAGCGAGCGATGTTTCACACTCCGGCAACAACGTCGACAGTCCATCACAGGTCGATATTGACCTCGTCGCACGCTCTATCTCATCTCTATAATGTCCTTGCGCCTGTGTTTAAGAGTTTTATCAGGTTCTAGGGCGATAATACGAGTTCTGAGTGCCTGCCCGGATATGGCGGGATGCTTGACGCCGGTGAGCCGTTGACGGAGCATAAGATCATCGCACCTTTATATTTAGATACTCTTATACATAGGTCTGCTTTGCTGGACTGAGAAGCGTGGCGCACTCGTCGGATGCAGCGGTTGTTGCTTCGCCGCGGGTGCTCTACACAGCACGCCAGCCTCCGGAAACAGGACAGGTGACATTCCCACCTGTACACGTTTCATGAACATCATCTAGCCGTTGTGCGATGTGGGATCCTTCCGCCGTGCGCCGGGGACTGCCGTGCTGCGTTGTGGACGCGGCCACAGTCCATCGCTCGGCTTGTCTGCCCCACACTGTCTCGGCGACCAGATCGAGCCGTGAATTAACGTAGTCACGCGTGTATGCACTGTCCTGTCTGATTCGACTTGCTCGACAGTCTGACAGTCTGAGCTGCATAGGTGGATGGTCGATTGTGCCCAATCGACTGCAGTGCCCCGGACGCCACTATGGTCGATTGTGCCCAATCGACCAGTCATGGACCACAGGCCACTATGCGCACTTGAGCACAGTGAAGTCCATGTGAACGCTCGTGACCTCAACTCGTATATACGCGTGCCACTGATGTCCAAGTCACCTGTCCTGTCTGATTCCAGTTTCTCGACAGTTGAACCGTCTGCACAGGTGGATGGTCGATTGTGCCCAATCGACTGCAGTGCCCCGGACGCCACTATGGTCGATTGTGACCCAATCGACTGCAGTACCCCGGGCGCCACTATGGTCGATTGTGCCCAATCGACCAGTCATGGACCACAGGCCACTATGCGCACTTGAGCACAGTGAAGTCCATGTGAACGCTCGTGACCTCAACTCGTATATACGCGTGCCACTGATGTCCAAGTCACCTGTCCTGTCTGATTCCAGTTTCTCGACAGTCGAACCGTCTGCACAGGTGGATGGTCGATTGGGCCCAATCGACTGCAGTACCCCGGGCGCCACGATGGTCGATTGTAACCCAATCGACTGCAGTACCCCGGGCGCCACTATGGTCGATTGTGCCCAATCGACCAGTCATGGACCACAGGCCACTATGCGCACTTGAGCACAGTGAAGTCCATGTGAACGCTCGTGACCTCAACTCGTATATACGCGTGCCACTGATGTCCAAGTCACCTGTCCTGTCTGATTCCAGTTTCTCGACAGTCGAACCGTCTGCACAGGTGGATGGTCGATTGGGCCCAATCGACTGCAGTACCCCGGGCGCCACGATGGTCGATTGTAACCCAATCGACTGCAGTACCCCGGGCGCCACGATGGTCGATTGTAACCCAATCGACTGCAGTACCCCGGGCGCCACTATGGTCGATTGTAACCCAATCGACCGCAGTACCCCGGGCGCCACTATGGTCGATTGTACCCAATCGACTACAGCACCCGGGACGCCACGATGGTCGATTGGGCCCAATCGACCAGCCATGGGCCACAACCCTCGTGCCTCACAGTGGACGATACTGTGTCAATGTCGTAGGCAAGATCTTCCGCATATGTGCATATTACTATCCCATCGTGTACGTGTCCCACACAACTCCATCCTGGACGCCCTCAGCAGTCCTCCCACTCCTGGACCTCTCATGCGGGTGCTGGAGAGGACATCTCCCTTGGCGCGCATGGGAGGTCCGCAGGACGTCCTGCAAGGTGAACGGCTTAGATTACGTCATTTCGGCTTGAACCGCCGCCGACGTGACGTCACTCGACGCGGCTTATGCGCGTCACCTGCCCACTACTCAGGTCATCCCAGTGACGACCTCTATGAGTCATCGAACTCGTGGTACTGGCATGAGGGCGTCCCGCTGTGCCAGGGCGGCTTCAGGCCGCCCTCCCGGTGACACCAATTGGTCGTCGTGCCATCCTCCAGGCGTCCTTCTGGAAATCTGGGCAAAGGACGTCCCGAAAGTGCTGGCAGCATTCTCATAGTGTGGATCGGCTATGCTGGGCAGCATGACATCATGTGCCTAGGAAGTACTACTAGTATACTATAGCTGTACATGTATGCGCTCAGCAAAGCTTAAGGCTTGCAAGTGGTGCGCTGGCTCAGAGCCCCTTAATAAAGCTGCAGCTGTAGACATGTACTAGATTCTCTAGCGCAAATTTGTTCGCAGTTCGCTGCATGCGCACGTGCACCTCCGCTGTATAGTTGAGACCTATCCGCCTAGTACAAGTGCTTGTTGCGCTATCGCGCGGTTGTGGGCTGCCAGCTGCCGTCTTAACGCAACCGAGCAGCTGCCGCGCACTTCCCTCGGACGCCATCTAGAGGCAAGCTGTGTCCAACACAGTGTCTGCGGTGCTTGAGCGTGCGGCAATCGATCGTGCGGTTGTGCGAGGTTGCAGACCCGGAAACTCGGATGTCGCAAAGACTCGTCGCCGGCTCCAGATGAAACATACCTCCCCACGCAGTTCACGCCGACGAGTAGTCGTCGACCAGCGCGTCGTACACAGCAATTACAAAACACTCGCCAGTTGAAATCGCCAGGAACACGCGGTTACCGTCTCGACATGTCGTCGCAGCTGCATCAAGTGATGCCATTGCAAGGCGCCCGCGTGCTGCTCCAGCGCTAGCGTCATCTCGGCTGCACTTGCAAGCTTGTGCTCTGGGTCCACGGCCGTACAGGAGAGCCATGCGTGCACGGATGTTTCAAAGGCACAGAAGTGTTTGCGCGCCCGACATTGGCCAGGCTCGCGATAGAGCTCGTCGCTGCGTCAACGCATCGATTGCGAGTGAGATGCATCTTGCGTATTGCTGTATGAACAGCCACAAGGGAAGGCGTGAAGAGTTGTACGCTGCGCTTTGCTAGCGTTGGAAAGACACGTAGGATGACGCGTCGTCCTTCGCGGCATGCGGTGCTGTAGCTCGCTCACACCCCCAGTGGTACCGGTATTACTGAACGAGGTGGCATGCGCAAGCATGTATGCGTGCACGCACAAGACGTACTACAAAAGGTTGACACACACTCAGACACAGACACACACACACATACACACACCCGCTGCGACCATCTGCAACTATCACACAGCATTCTCAGCGCGATCGGCGTGAAAGCAGCCTTGTCCTTGAGCACCGAACTGTCCGTGCGCGCAATCGTAGTGCAGTCCAGACTTAATCCGCACGCTGCCATCCTATCACGAATGGTGCTACGTAAAATTAAGCTGGATATGCGCTGAGGCTGGACGGGAAAAGGGAGCAGCAGCAGCTCGCTGTGTCCGGAGATGCCGAGGCTGTCCCGTGAGCTGCTGGCAGGCCAGGAGGACAGCTTGGCGTACGATGACGCAATGCACAAGCGACTAGAGTATGCCCTTACCTTGTTTTTGTCTGCATATGGCAGCTTGGCTGCTGCTCTTGCGGCGTGCGTGAGCTCGCGAGCGCGCACCAGCAATCGCTTCGACTTCGATCGCTTCGTCACACTGTTGCACACTCCAGCGCTATAATGGCATACTCTTATGCCCTTGCTGAATGTGACAGAAGTGTGAGGCTAACTGATATAGTCTGTGAAAGGGAACCGCGTCGGAAGGCCTCAGGTGTGGCCTCTGATCGAATGTTGTCTTTTCGGCGGGGATCGATCGCACCCGTAAGCCCCGGCCGCACGGTGCTCGTTCAATAGAGTGCTATCCGGGCGTCTTGCGACCTATGTGTAGTTTGTCGATGACGGCGTCGACTTGTAGGAAGGATGGGTATGTAATCTCGCGCTGATCATGTGTGGATGGCCGTGACAGGAATTGTCAGCGCCCACCGTTGTGCATGCCCGCTCACACGACTCTTCTGCATGTATCTAGTGTGTCTCGGTCAGGTGGTCGACTCTATCTAGCATTCATCCTTCTTCTGGCGGGCCGCGGTGATGTACCGCATGCAAATAAAGATAGGACAGCCTGAAACCCGTGCCACCTTCAGCAGAGCCAAAAGATCCACTGTGTCCTAGGCTCGCGAATAGTGGTCAGTTTTCATGAGCCGACTCGCCTGCCGGGGCTCTCAGTGCTGGTGGCACTGTTCCCTGCCTTTGGTGCTTGTGCTCCTACGGCAAACATGCTCAGCGCTCTGCCAGCCATTTAAGCATCCGAATCGCATACATAACTTCTGACGTACACGTTCATTTCACTGCACTGCGCTTGGTCTTCCAGGCACTCAGTGCTGAGCAGCACTAGCTGTGGCAGTGCACAGTCTCTTCTCGTCTTCACAGGCATGTGTGTCCAGAAGGCGCTGGTATCATGTCCATGCTCCCATAAAGCCCTAGCTAGGTCTGGTAGTCCGCCAGTGTAGTTGCCCATGCCCCTCGTGTTCACACACCGCTCTCACAGTCTTCCTACCATCCAGCTGCTTGGGCCTCAACAACTGCGCCGAGCATGCACAGGCGCATAGTCACATCTGTTTAGGTTGGTTTGGGGTGGAGCTGTATCGCTCTCGTGGCTGATGGTGCTTTGGACAAGCTTGTCAGCTCCTACATCATCTCACGAATCCGTCTGGAGACAACACAGTCACCGGTGCCTCCCATGAACCCACATCAGACCTCACAAGTGCCATGTTTATCCAACTCGCAGGTCGTTCTTCGCCAGTCTAGCAATCATAGTGGCATTTTAGATGGCTCATCGCCAGTCGTGGGTTCCATCAATGCCAGATTGCCATGTCCAGTCCTCTGCAGCTGCGGTCGCCACGATACTTGAATCATCACGGGCGCTAACGGACCGCATTGTGTTCCCCGTGGTACACACTGCCAGAGGCACCTCCCACCATGCACCGTGTACAAGCACCTGAGATCACGTATGAATGCGAGCCACGCCCACCACAGCTCCTCCATCGTGCGAAACAGCACACCAAATCCGTACTCTCTGCCGTTCCTTGCATCTCTACAAAAGTAGAGATGAAAGGATCGTAGCACATCACAGATATTGACAACCTGGCCGAGCACATAGCACCTCAGCACTTCATGCCAGGAAGTTCCCGGCAGAATGTCTGCTCGGCTTGAAATCTTCTGCCCTGTGTCATGGCTAATAGTCATGACACTTGTCCACCAGTGGCCACTCTTGCTGTTATGTTTCAGTTTGCGTACGGCGCTCGGCCATGGCGAATGAGTTTGGTGCATTACCATGACTTCGTTCCTGTGTGTTCTACCACCTGGTGGAGCATACCTCTGCAACGTATCTCCAACAGGCCACTCATGCATGCATGCCAGGGACTGTAGACGTTCGCAGCCAACCTGCCCACCCCCCCGGCACCCGCCAAAGCTCTCTGCTGCCCCTCTGCCCACTCTCAGGTGCCCCAGAGTTCCAGGGTATCTCCATGAGTACCTCGCGTGTCTCCCTCCTCACCCTGGTTCCTGCGCAGCAGGGGCCAGGGCTGTTTCTTCCAAGCCAGTACCCGCCCCCCCCCCCCCCTTACATCAATCTACTCCTGATGCACGCCCGCCAAATATTGAACCCCTCACTCTGACGTTTTGATGGAGCATTCCCAAACACAGCAGCTCTGATGGACACTTTTGAGAGAGCAAGAGTCTGATCAGGCGGTCCATTAGTTTGCGAGTACAGGATTTTCCGCTCACATATGCCGACCGCTCACGCTGCGCTGCGTGTGCTGTGCAGGGATGAGCGGCAGGCCGTGCTGCGCTGCGTGGCGGCCAGCGCCAACACGACGCACGTGGGGCACAAGGTCGAGGCCGTGGCAAAGTGCGTTCCAGCCGCTGTCGACCCGGCGCGCGCGCTGCCCAAGCGGCAGGTCTTCTGGGACGCCGTCGCGAGCGGCCAGGTTCCGGCGCACAATGAGAGCGAGGCGCGCGCCGCGGGGCAGGTGTCGCGCCTCGCCGGCCTCGAGGGCCTCGTGTGGACCGACCCCTCCATCCTGCTGCACAACCGCGACCTCTACCTAGACGGTCATGTCGAGGTGTGCCCCCCACTGGTGGCCACTGCCTGCGTCAGACTCGACTTGTTCGCCCATTCTGACCTCTTCGTCTCGCGCCTGGGGAGTTTTCGGGCAGAGTTTGCTTCGCGGTGAGCCGTTCTCTGCAGGTGTTGGAAAGGCCGGTCATTTGACACGACTCCTGCTGCGCTGCGCTTGTGGGGATTGGGCGTGCGCAGCGGCTTGCGATGCGCTCCGGGGTAGACGCGCTGTGTGACGCGCGCTGTGTGTGCTTTCTGTGTCGTGGACATCGCCCGGCCGTTCAGATCCCGAGCGGAGGCTTTTGGTGTTACACGGAGATGAACGCAATAGCCCGGGAGCGAGGGCAACAGCAGGAAGACAGACGGCCAAACCCCCCCGAAAGCAGACAACAGCAACCTGAGCGGAGGCTTTTGGTGTACCTTGGACCTCATTGGGCCCCGGTCTGAAATGATGGCCATGATGGCTCGTGCTCTCTAGCCGGAATGTCCGGAAACTGCACAGTCATCCCCTGTTCAGTGTTTGATGCACGGCACGCATGCATGACACACATGCATGTGTGTGCAGACAGTCACTGCGGTGGGCAACCTGCTCCAGGAGGCTGAGCGCATGCTCGAGATGCCTGTAGACACCATCCCAGACAAGGCGTTTGTGCCGCCCGATGGAGACAAGAAGTCGTACGTCTCGCTTTCGACGTACTGCTGGCCGTCCAACCCTGATGACCTCGAAAATCCAAAGGGACCCTGGGAGTGCCGAGACGGCCAGCCGTTCCCGGGGGTGCGCTCCGCTCGCCCTCGCCCTTGCCCCCTCCGCTCGCCCTCGCCCTTGCCTTCGCCCTCGCTCTCACCCTCGCCCTCGCCCTCGCCCTCGCCCTCGCCCTCGCCCTCGCCCTCGCCCTCGCCCTCGCCCTCGCCCTCGACCTCGCCCTCGCCCTTGCCCCACCCAGCGTACGACGCGGCTGCATGACAGCTTGCCTCTGCTTATGCCTCAGACTGCGCGCCACCGCATCCGTTGTGCACAGCACGCAGAGCTGTGCAGCAACGATGTCCATGACAGTTCACATGCACAGCATGACAGCAGTGCCAGCGCACAGCGCAGCACGGAGCCTGTCCACGCGCCAGCCACCCGACGTGCGGGCTGGCCGTGACGCGCCCTGTGCGCCGCGCGGAACTGCAGGCATGTGCTGTGCGACCTCCAAGCACCAGTTCAGCAAGAACGCATGCTGTCATCGTCCGATACAATGTGGCGGCGCAAGCGTGCCGCACGAGAGGTGCTGCGTGCTGCTCCACGTTGGTATGGACTGTGAGGCAGCCACCTTGTGAGAAACGGGCTGTCAGCCAGTGCCTGGGAGACGCTCTCATGATCACAGCACAGCTGGGGAGGCGAGGGTGCGGCCGCAGCACTGACGGGCTTCTCGCGCGTGTGCAGCGGAATGTGATCGCGCCGGACTTTGAGAAGCTGGCGCGAGTACAGCGCAACAGCTTTAATCTCGCGCTCGCCTACTTCTTCTCGGCGGACAAGCGCTACGCCAAGCACGCCGCTGCTATCATCCGAGCGTTCTTCCTCGACCCCCAGACCGGCATGAACCCCCACCTCCGCTTCGCGCAGCTCTCCCCCGGCACCGGCAATGAAGCCGGCGAACCCTACGTACGCCACCCCCCCCCCCCCCCACCCCCGGGCACATTGACAGAATCTGCGTGCGGCGGCATTTGGCTGTGAGTTACTGCATGTGCCACTCTTCAAGGCGGCCTTGTTTGTTACGGCATCTGTTACTGCATGCATGGCAATCGTCACCCATGCACGTGCGGCTAAGCGGCACATACGCAGCTGCACGCTCGTTCGGCGCCCCCCAACATGCCCTTTACATGCTCCGCCATTGCCGCGCCGCTGAGCGCGTGCAGGTTGCTGGCAGGCTCACAGCGCGCACAGCATGCAGGGCACGATAGACAACAAGGCGATGGCGATGGTGTTTGATGCGGTCGCGATCCTGTCAGAGTCGACGTGGTGGATGCCGGAGGACGCGACACGCATGGCGCGCTGGGCATCCGAGTACGTGCTGCACCTGCAGAGCGCGCACTGCCGCAGCGAGATGGCACAGGAGAACAACCACGGCACGCTGTTTGACGTGCAGTACACTGCCTTCCTCAAGTTCCTTGGCAGGTGCGGACCCCCTCCCCCTGCCCCCTCTCCCCCTGACCCCCCAACAGTCGCCAATGTGTGCAAACGTGCGACACACAGTATCGGCCTTGTACAATACAGTAACTACATACAGTACAATACAGTAAACGCAGAAAACGTGCAGGGATGAGGCGGTGGTGGAGTACCTCGAGGCGGCGGCCAAGCCGCGGATGCGGGGGCAGATCTTTGGCAGCATGATGCCGGCAGAGATGGCACGGCCGATCTCGTACGCGTACCACAACTTTGAACTGGAGGCGTATGTGCGCCTTGCCATGCAGGCGGACCGCGTGCTGCTCAACCTCTGGAGCTTTGGCTCTGAGTCCGGCAACTCCGTCCTCGTACGCCCCAAATTCATATTCCGTCCTCATACGCCCCAAATCCATTTCCCCCAAATCCAGTTCAAGACGCTTGAGCATAACACACTTCAGACGACAAGGACTTCTCTAGCCCGCAAGAGCTGTTCTCTTTTTGCAGTTTCTTGGCGCTGTTGGTTACATCACATGCTTGCGTGCTGTGTATGCTGTGCATGCTGTGCTGTGCTGTGCTAAGCGTCACAGCACGGGTGCAGGACGCGTGGGACTGGATGGCACAGCACTGGTGCGACCGGAATGAGACGTTGTGGCCTGTGGCGCAGCTCGCAAACGGCAAGCTCGACATGGACCGCCCCGTCGTGTTTGCCGGAGCTGTCTACGCGCACGCCGCAGCGCGCGCCAGCGTGCCAGACGCGTACACACTGCGCTCCCGCTTCTATGCGCTCTCCTGGCACTCGTTCCGCGCGGGGCCAGACCCCGGAAAGTATGTCAAGTGGAATTTTGTGCGCGCCCCGCATCCTCTCCGGCCCTGCTCTGCGTGCTGTGTGTTATCACGGCAGCCGTGCAGCACGTTGGTGGAGTAGGTATCTGCAGTAAGAGCAGCTGTGCACACATAGGAGCTGTGCATTCACCACTGGTCCCGACCTGATCCGTCAGTCATGTCTGTTTCCGTGTCCGTTCATGTCTGTCTACGCCCGTGTCAGTGCCGCTGTGGTATGCTGTGTGCTGCGCTCAGTCTCCACCCTCGCACGCCGCCGATGAACTAAGCGCTTGCTGCGTGCAGGCGCTGACCCGGCAGCTGTCGCTCGTCAAGTTTGATGACTGCTTCATCTCGACGTGCCCGGACCGCCGCGTGCTGCCCGAGCACCCCCCCACCTACCCCGCCTTTTGCCTCCCCTCTGCCGAACAGCCGATGCCGTACCTCGACGCGTTCCGCGGCCGATGGCCGGAGGCTGGCGGCGCGACCGCCGACATCTTGCCCGCGCTGACCCGTGGCGACCCGCTGCCCGAACCGCACGCGACCGCCACCGTCGGCGCTGCCGCCGGCGGAGAAAACACAACGGTCACTGCCGTCACCGTGCCGACGGAGCTGCCAGGCGCTGACGGCAGTGCCGCAGTTGATTCAGAGGACGATGCGCATGCTGCGGAGGCTGTGGAAGATGAAGGGTCAGAGCACAGCACAGACAGCACGGACGAGGCGACGGAGGGTGAGGAGGATGCAGGGGGCGAGGAGGAGGATGCAGGGGGCGAAGAGGAGGGAGGGCGTGATGAGGCAGGAGGGGGTGATGAGGCGGGGGTGGACCACGACGGCAAAAGTGTGTCGGGTGAAGCAGAGGGGGACAGTGGGGACGAGGGGGGGGGGGGTGAGGAAGGTGGAGGTGAGGAAGGTGGAGGTGAGGAAGGTGGAGGTGAGGAAAGGGGGACAGAGGAGGGGGGCAAGGGCGTTGATAAGAGTGAGGGGGCCACGCTGGGCGCGCATGAGCAGAGTGCGACAGGGGACAGGGGCGATGAGCTGCCGGAGCTGGAGTTGGAGAGCGCGCGGCACGCAGCGGCGGCGCTGCCGACTGGTGGTAGCGGCGCCGACGACGGGGCCGATGGCTGGGCCGGGATGACGCTAGAGTCCGGAGCTGCTGCGTGGACTGAATCGTGGCAGGCCAGCGTGCCCAGCGCGGCACTGATCGCGTTCCTGTGCCTAATCGCGTGCCTAGTGCGGCATCGCGCTCGGCACAGGTTCCGGAAGATCGCGTAGCGTGCGCAGCTCGCACGGCTGGACTGCCTGCGGTCTTGCGGCGGCTGCGCGTGGCGGGCTGCCGCGCTGCGCTGCGGTGGGACTGTGAGCGTTGGGCTTGCCTGCTGGGCTGCGCCAGAGTTGGCAGCATGCCGTCCTGCGGCTCGGTGTGTGTGGTGTGCGTCAAGAGTGCTGCCTGCCGACGCAGCATGCTTGCTGCGATTCCTTAATCGAGATATGTACGTGTCCGTCCAGTGCACGGCAGTTTGAAGTGGTGTGTCCCGACCCCCCCCCCCCCCCCCCACCCCTCAGCAAGGTCCACCCACAGCTTCAGGACACCTAGAGGGAGGGGGCAGCTAGAGGGGGGAAGAGCTGGAGGGGGGCTCCCGACCCATGCTCTCGGCAGCACGACACATGCCCCAGAATCATGCAGCGGCTGTCAGAGCGAACACGGTGCAAGGGCAAGGCTGCATGGTAGCATGGTTGCTGCCATTGCTCATAGCATGGGCCACAGCGCCGCTGCCGCTGATGGCGTCACATGAGCCGGGAGTGGGCGTCACATGAGCCGGACTTCTGCTCCTGGCTGCTTTTGCTTCGCTGCGCTGGCGGCCGTGCCACGTCAGCGGACCGGGCTGTGGCCACGCCTGGCTCAGGGACAAATAATTGAATTATATCACGTGATTAGGTAGCTGTACTGTTGGATTATGGCGTGTATGCTGTGGTGGTTTTTCATTGCGAGGGTGGCGCCCACAGTGCGACCCAGCATGCACCGCCGCAGCACGAGAGCCCGGCATATCATCTGTTGGTCCTTGATTTCTCATGCATGTGCTGTGTCCTTCGGTGGGCTTGCAACGAATGATGTCTGCTTTGGTCGGAGTTGCCTCTGTGGGTGCCTGTGTGGGTGCCTCTATGCAAGGCTTGCATGTACAAGTGTGCATATGCGTGTGGCTTTAGCAAGGAGCCACAAGGTCTGTGTACTTTAATTGGATGAAGATGCATGTGCTTACTTAAGGTGCAGTGCGAGGGGTCATAAGGTGTGTGGCGCGGAATGCAAGCGGCAGGCATGCTTTGCGGCAGGCATGCTGTGTGGTTGTGTCTGTTGTTGTTTTACTCTGCTCCGCCACTGTGCCAAGCACAAAGGGTGCCTGTGATTCTTGCCGTGATTTCCGATCCATCTATGATCTCAGAGGTTGCAAGTTCCAACCCTGCTGCGACCACTTGCACCTTGGAACCACTATGCCGCCCTTTTCTCCGTGTAACTCACATTTACACACTTGAAAGATTACACACCTGAAGGATAGTGTGCCCTCTATGCGCGGTGATCGCCGCCCAAGTGTGTGCATGATCGCGACTGTTCTGGTGGAGTGATGCAAGAAGTACATGCAATTGTTATATATATTATATAATTGCATGTTTTGCCAGTCTCCGTTGCACGAGTCACTCGGCAACGACGCTGGCGTCACATGGACGCGCTCATAATAAGGAGGGGGCAGATTAATAGAGCGGAATAGAATAATACACGGGCATGTGTGCCAAAAAGGGACCTGCCAGAAAGACCGCCTCAAAACGCCTGACTGCGCGGCGCACCATCTTGATGAAAAGACAGCAACATGTGAGCAAGCTGCGGGCAGCAGCGCCTCGACGGTAGAGCAAATATACTCTACCGCTCTATGCTGTACAAAATCTTCTTGTATGCTGTACAAAATCTTCTTTGTGAAGAGTGAAGGGCCTCAGCACCCAATTCCCAAAGCCATCCCACAGCCCCCAACGCTGTGCCGCCCATCTATTTGCAGCCCCATCCCGGCCCCCACCCACATCCCAATCTGCATCTGGGCGCCGCATCACCAGACCATCCGCGGCATCTAAACAGTGCCAGCGCTGCAGCAAACATCACCCGCAGCACAAAGCAGACCATTATGAGGCAGAACGCGCGTCGGCCGGTGCGACCGTCCTTGCAGTCACCCCAGAACAGAGCGGGTGAGGGTCACCATGCATCACGTGCATGCATTGCACGCATACACGTGGCAGCGACCACGCCATTGCGCGGCAGTTACAAGTCCTCCCGGCAGACGATGCTGTACTCTCCGGTGTTGGCGATCTCGCGCATGCGGCGGCCCTCGGGACACCCTGTGGCCACGAAGTCCGTCCACGCGTCCTCGATGCCCGCCTTGTACCGCTCGTGCAGCTCCGCAAAGACGCAGCGCGCCTTGCACAGCACAGCACGCGAGGCATGGTCGCGCAGGATGGAGTGCTCGGCGCCCTCGATGTCCAGCTTGATGAAGTCAAACGCATCAGCTTGTGCCTCCCTCTGCAGCACGGAGCGGCCTGTCAGCGATGCGCATGTATCTCGCCGAGATACTCTTACATTGAGGGGCTCCGAGCCAGCGCATCAAGCGAATGCTAAACATGGTCCTAGACTTACATGCGATCCATCAGCTGTGATCCGCCCAGGCGATCACCTGGCACGAATTGCACACCCACGCGTATGTATGCTTACATCGCGTGCTCCACCTGTGCCTCTGCCCAACGCCTCAGCGTGTGTCTGGCCCAGCTGGGCCCTTCGGGTAGCAGGCGCGGACAGCATACCGTAGTCCCGGCAAACAAGGAACCCCTGACCCGATTTTTTGCTGTGCATTCCCAAATATAGCAGCTTTGATGGACACGGTTGACAGCAGTTTTCAGATAAGGCGGTCAATTAATTTGCAAGGATGGGATATGCTGACCTGCCATGCTTCATAAGCAATTGAACTGCCTGGAACCATGCATGGAGCGCTGTGGCGCAACGGGGCATGCTCAGCGGGAGCTGGAGAGGTACTGCCACACACAGCATGACCGCCCGCCTACACAATCCGCGCGGACGAAGCGCGCAGCAAACAGAGCATGCATCACATGGAGCACGCATGACACGGACTACACAGCACATGGATGACGTAGCACACGGACTACACAGCACAGAGATAACACAGCACATGGATCACGGCGCACGTGGATCGTGCTGTATAGGTTTGGCACAGCGCACAGATCATGCAGTACACAGAGCACGCAGCACGGAGCGGGCGCTCACCAACAGCCGCGGCAGGGAGGTCGTGGGCACCATCATGCTGTAGTCGCTGCCCTCGTGCTCTCGAACGGTGGTGAGGCGGTTGTTCAGGAAGAGGCCGTCCGCCTTGCCCATGAATCGCATCTCGGGCTGCTCCCGCGCCTCGGCCGAGCTGACGAGCGCGCTGTGCACGACGCGGCTGCGCATGCCGGGCACCGCGTTGAGGGGGGCGGTGTTGCGGCGGACCATGCGTGCGGAGGTGGGGTTCATCTCGACGGAGATGAGCTCGCCCTGGAAGCGCATGAAGCGCACAAAGAGGAAGGATGCAAAGCCGGCGTTGGCGCCGGCGTCGAGGATAGCGAGGGGCCGCGTGCGCGGCGCATACGGCGCCACGAGCTTCAGGTAGTCAAACTCCAGGCACAGCACCTGCAGCGCAGCTGCTGTTCATAGCTCATCATAGCCGCCGCATTTTACCGCGGCAGATGCAATAGCGCAGACAGCTGCTACAACACTCTCTTTGATGATGTGTTACACAGTGACAGATCTAGGACCCAGCAGCGCCGAGGCAACAGACCAGTCAACATGAAGACAGACAGACCATCACAAGCCCCAAGGCCACTCTCCGTACGAGCCAATGCCAGAACGAACAAGAGCCGGCACCTAGCGCCGGCAAACCTTGGATGATGTGTAGATGAACTCTGGTGTCAGTTGGGTACGACCCCAGAGTGGGTATCGCAGAAGCCTGATGAACTGCCGGGGTCGCACAACAAAACAATGCTGGTGAGCACTGAAAAGGAGCCGGATTCCCTCCCTACCGTATAGCCGCCATGTTCACGGCGGGGCAGACCATGAGGCCACGCGTGGTAGGAATTACAAGTGAATAAAGAGAAGCATGAACTACATTGTGCAAACCCGAATACGCGGACCCCAGGGGGGGGGGGGGGGGGGGGGGGGAATTGTCACAGCCGCGTCGGCGATGGAGCGAGTGTGTGCGTCTGCAGGGCTAGTGTGTGCTGGGTGCAGGCTGTAGTGTGCTGTCAACGATGCTGCGCGCTGTGTGCTGGGCGATGTGTGCTGGACACAGTGCGCTACGTTAGCATGATCACATGGTCGTATTTACGGCGCCAACGAATCGTCTGACAAGCGGGACCGTGCGCTGTGCTGTGTGCGCTGTGCTGGGGGCTGTGCTGGGCGGTGCATACCTGGATGAGGGCAAAGCCATCGCTGGTGCGCGGCCGCGCATACGCTGCGGTGGGCTCGTACAGTATCTCACGGTCGTCGCCGGCGGGGAACTTGGCGAGCGGCGCGCACTCCGAGTAGTTCAGCGCGACGACGGACTGGCTCTTCAGCAGCCGCATCTGGGCCGTCTCGCGCGGGAAGTCGTCGCACTTGCCTGTGAAGTTCCCGGCGATGATGCCCGGCCGCAGTAGGCAGTCCACGTAGGCGCCCATCGCGCCGGCCGCCGGCTGCGGCACAAACGGCAGCCCCGCGTCCGCGCCGCAGCCGTCGGCGGCCCCCTGCTCCGGATCTGCACAACTGCAGACTATGCGAACAGAACATGAGCGCTGTCGCGTGTGGCCGCATGAGTTCAGTGGCGTCTACGGCAGCATCTGCGGTGCACATGGCGACCATGCATGGCCTCAAAGGCGCCGGGACATAACATTTGAGGTCTCAGGCATAACACATGAGGTCTCAGGCAGAAGCGATCGCTTGCTGGCAAAGCAGCCGGTATCTCACTGTGTAGTATGTGACTGGCCTGTGAGTACAATAATCTCAGCCAAAAGCGTGAGTGACTACTGTGATGTCGGCCAGAAGCGATCGTGCAGTGGGAAAGCAGCTGGTATCTCACTGGTACATGCCAGTGTCTAGCAGCAGCCGGTCGCAGTGGCAATGGGGTCTCGTGTGAGAGCTGCGCAGCGGAGCGGCTCGTGTGAGCCGCTCCGCTGCCCAGCCCAGCGTGCGCTCCGCTGCCCAGCTGCCCAGCGTGCGCTCCGCTGCCCAGCTGCCCAGCGTGCGCTCCGCTGCCCAGCTGCCCAGCGTGCGCTCCGCTGCCCAGCTGCCCAGCGTGCGCTCCGCTGCCCAGCGTGCGCTCCGCTGCCCAGTGTGCGCTCCGCTGCCCAGCGTGCGCTCCGCTGCCCAGCGTGCGCTCCGCTGCCCAGCGTGCGCTCCGCTGCCCAGCGTGCGCTCCGCTGCCCAGCGTGCGCTCCGCTGCCCAGCGTGCGCTCCGCTGCCCAGCGTGCGCTCCGCTGCCCAGCGTGCGCTCCGCTGCCCAGCGTGCGCTCCGCTGCCCAGCGTGCGCTCCGCTGCCCAGCGTGCGCTCCGCTGCCCAGCGTGCGCTCCGCTGCCCAGCGTGCGCTCCGCTGCCCAGCGTGCGCTCCGCTGCCCAGCGTGCGCTCCGCTGCCCAGCGTGCGCTCCGCTGCCCAGCGTGCGCTCCGCTGCCCAGCGTGCGCTCCGCTGCCCAGCGTGCGCTCCGCTGCCCAGCGTGCGCTCCGCTGCCCAGCGTGCGCTCCGCTGCCCAGCGTGCGCTCCGCTGCCCAGCGTGCGCTCCGCTGCCCAGCGTGCGCTCCGCTGCCCAGCGTGCGCTCCGCTGCCCAGCGTGCGCTCCGCTGCCCAGCGTGCGCTCCGCTGCCCAGCGTGCGCTCCGCTGCCCAGCGTGCGCTCCGCTGCCCAGCGTGCGCTCCGCTGCCCAGCGTGCGCTCCGCTGCCCAGCGTGCGCTCCGCTGCCCAGCGTGCGCTCCGCTGCCCAGCGTGCGCTCCGCTGCCCAGCGTGCGCTCCGCTGCCCAGCGTGCGCTCCGCTGCCCAGCGTGCGCTCCGCTGCCCAGCGTGCGCTCCGCTGCCCAGCGTGCGCTCCGCTGCCCAGCGTGCGCTCCGCTGCCCAGCGTGCGCTCCGCTGCCCAGCGTGCGCTCCGCTGCCCAGCGTGCGCTCCGCTGCCCAGCGTGCGCTCCGCTGCCCAGCGTGCGCTCCGCTGCCCAGCGTGCGCTCCGCTGCCCAGCGTGCGCTCCGCTGCCCAGCGTGCGCTCCGCTGCCCAGCGTGCGCTCCGCTGCCCAGCGTGCGCTCCGCTGCCCAGCGTGCGCTCCGCTGCCCAGCGTGCGCTCCGCTGCCCAGCGTGCGCTCCGCTGCCCAGCGTGCGCTCCGCTGCCCAGCGTGCGCTCCGCTGCCCAGCGTGCGCTCCGCTGCCCAGCGTGCGCTCCGCTGCCCAGCGTGCGCTCCGCTGCCCAGCGTGCGCTCCGCTGCCCAGCGTGCGCTCCGCTGCCCAGCGTGCGCTCCGCTGCCCAGCGTGCGCTCCGCTGCCCAGCGTGCGCTCCGCTGCCCAGCGTGCGCTCCGCTGCCCAGCGTGCGCTCCGCTGCCCAGCGTGCGCTCCGCTGCCCAGCGTGCGCTCCGCTGCCCAGCGTGCGCTCCGCTGCCCAGCGTGCGCTCCGCTGCCCAGCGTGCGCTCCGCTGCCCAGCGTGCGCTCCGCTGCCCAGCGTGCCGCTCCGCTGCCCAGCGTGCGCTCCGCTGCCCAGCGTGCGCTCCGCTGCCCAGCGTGCGCTCCGCTGCCCAGCGTGCGCTCCGCTGCCCAGCGTGCGCTCCGCTGCCCAGCGTGCGCTCCGCTGCCCAGCGTGCGCTCCGCTGCCCAGCGTGCGCTCCGCTGCCCAGCGTGCGCTCCGCTGCCCAGCGTGCGCTCCGCTGCCCAGCGTGCGCTCCGCTGCCCAGCGTGCGCTCCGCTGCCCAGCGTGCGCTCCGCTGCCCAGCGTGCGCTCCGCTGCCCAGCGTGCGCTCCGCTGCCCAGCGTGCGCTCCGCTGCCCAGCGTGCGCTCCGCTGCCCAGCGTGCGCTCCGCTGCCCAGCGTGCGCTCCGCTGCCCAGCGTGATTCCGCTTTGACGCCAACGTGACCTGCCTTGAACTGCGGCCGTTGCAGAAAGGCATGCAGACCTTCTGCTAGGGTAAGCAACAGAACTAGAATGGCTGGACGCCTGGGACTGGCAGTCACTGACTGCCAGCCTGAATTTGAATACTGAATTTGAATACTGAGTTTGAATACTGAATTTGAATACTGAGTTTGAATACTGTAGTAGTTTGAATACTAGAAGGTGTGGTTAGTTTGAATACTAGTAGGTGTGGTCTGTGTGGCGTTGAGTATCAGCTGGAACAGGAGGTGATTGCAACTGACAGTTGCACAGCTGCTTGGTGGTGACAAGTGTTGAAAGTTAACGCAGCGTTCGTTACACAGTACATAAGGGTGAATACCTCAATGATGTGCCAGCCCTTATATAGGTACAGACACCCAACAGAATCAATGTCCTACCGCACACATCGCATCTTGTGCTCTGCGTGTCTCCAGAGAGTTCTCCGCGTCACGAACTCTCCAGACCATGTGTCCTAGTAACTTCCGTAGTGATGTAAACGTGCATACAGATGATCCTAGATCCTCCTGGAATGTATCCGATACTTCCAGATACTTCTAGATGTTGATTCAATTCTAACACTCCCCCTGATTCAACTCTAGGATGCATTAGAACTATCATCAACCAGACCTAACTTGAGTCGAACATCTCTGACTCATTGCTCTGCGCTTCTGGCATGAGCTCAGGCCTCTATCTTAACCAGCCCCATCGCCTTACTGAATTTCTCGTGTAGTGGCTTGGCCAATGCCTTGGTCAATACGTCCGCTATCATGCTGTCTGTTGCAATGTAGCTCTCGTTGATCTCTCCACGCGCCACACGCTCCCGAATGAAGTGATGCTGTACGTCAATGTGCTTTGCTCGCTGATGCCCCACTGGATTATGCATCTGTGCCAGTGCTCCAGCGTTATCGCAATACAGATGTACCGAGCCTGCCACACCGTATAGCGTCTCCATCAGCTTGCGCAGCCACAGCGCCTCCTTCACTCCGTTGCCGTGCGCCATGTACTCTGCCTCCATTGTAGACGTTGCCACAGTCGGCAGCAGCTTCGAGCCCCAGGTGATTGCTCCCCCGGCCATCAGAAAGACGAAGCCGCCAGTGCTGCGGCGCTTATCAGGGTCCGCAGCGTAGTCCGAGTCCGCGTAGCCCTCCAGCGGCGTATCCGCCGCACCGTAGATGATGCCGAAGTCCTGAGTCTGCTTCAGATAGCGTAGCACAGCCTTGACGCCAGCCCAGTGCTCATCCCGCGGCTTCGAGATGAAGCGCGCCAGCACGCCCACCGCATTGACGTAATTCAGTGGACCGCGGCCTAAGGCCTGTGGGATCCTGAGCATGTCGTCATGCGCAGGGGTTGGTGCTGTCACATACCTTGCTGTCTTAGGTATCTGTCCGTGACAGCTCCTGTACCTTCAGTGGAGGATCAATACACGTGAGACTTTGGACAGTTGAAGAGAGAGTGATTACACTACGATCTGTAGAGCCTATATAAGCGTTCAATCAACGTCTCATACGGATACGATCAGAATCAATGTCTGCGGCACGCAATCTTGCATGCATTGCTCGAGCATATGGTCAGCCATCGGTGCATGGCTGCCCCATAGCCACTCCGGATCAGCACCGTGAATCCACTCCATGCATGGTCACCGTAGTCCTGTGCATGGCTGGATCACGACACTCCCCCTAGACTAAGCTTGTACTACCGCAAGCTGCAGTCTATCTCTAAATTTTGCCAGTGCTGGTCCTGCCAACACCTTTGTAAACATATCAGCTAGCATGTCTACCGTGCTAACCCAGCTGATAGTCAATTCGTCGAGTTCTACGAACTCTCGGACCCTCAGGTCCCTGACCCTGATGTGCTTAGAGCGGTCACTAGAGATGGGGTTCACTGCTAGCAAGTTGGCACTCTTGTTGTCGCCCCACAGCGTTGGCTTCACAGCCGACAAACCAAGATCAGTGCACAACTGCTTAGCCCACATCACCTCATTGGCTGCTGAACTCATTGCTATGAGCTCTGCCTCAGTTGTATCACCAGCCACAATAGTCTGCCTCTTCGAACGCCAGAACACACAGTTCCCATGCATCCGGACTACTACTCCTGACACGCTCTTCAAGCAAGCACCATTGGCGAAGTCAGCATCCGTAAATGCTTCCAACACCTCACATCCCCCATTGGAGCCACTAAAGGTCAAGCCAAAGTTTATGGTCCCTCGCAGGTATCTCAGTACGTGAAGGACACCATTCCAATGACATTTGGCACTCCCAGCCATATGCCTGGCCAAGACATTAGCCGGAAACGCAATGTCTGGACGCGACACAACTGCCACATACTGGATGCTTCCTACGGCTTGCATAAACCTCTTATGCTCTGTGCCTGTAGCCTTCGCCTGGCTAGGATCTTCCTTCAGACTAAACATTTTCTGCTTTGGTACCAACGGAGTTGGCGCCCGTCTGCACTCACTCATGCCAAATCTCTCTAGCATGTCCCTGATGCTCTTTCTGTGTGTGATGGTGATAGTGCGAGCAGTTCGATCACGTATGACCTCCATGCCCAGCACATATCCCAGCTCCCCCAGGTCACGACCCTCAAATGCCTCAAGAATCTTTCTGATGGCATCATCCATCTGCTCTCTGTGGCCGAAAATCAGCAGATCATCGACCCACAGAAAAATAAGACAACGTCCTACTTTGCAAATGAACAGTGCAGGGTCACTGGCTGATCTCACAAAACCCATATTCAACAAGAGTTCTGCAAGCGCTTTGTGCCACTCCCTGGCAGCTTGCTTCAGACCATACAACGCCTTTTTCAGACGCCACACCATACCAGACCCATCGTCTAGTACCGGAGGTTGTGCCACATACACTTCCTCCTCCAGAACACCATTCAGGAAAGCACATTTGATGTCTATATGCCTCGTCTCTAGATCCTCTACTGCACAGACTGATAACAGAGCCCTGAAGGTAGCATAACTGCCCACAGGTGCCCATGTCTCAAAGAAATCTACGCCCTCCACTTGCGTAAATCCCCTGGCTACGTATCTGGCCTTGAAACGCTCAATTTCACCCTGTGCTCCTCGCTTGATCTTAAGCACCCACTTGCCTGTCACAGGCTTCACTCCTGTTGGGCACTCAACCAGCTCAAACACATCATGTTCTCTTAAGGAGGTCAGCTCATCGAGCATTGCCGTGATCCACTTCTCACGATGAGCGCCACGCATGGCCTGCTGCACCGTTGGATCATCTACTACGGCCTCGACCCTCTTCCTCACGGTAGCTGCACGCCTGGACTCACTAAGGCTAGCAGTAGGGCCACCGTTTGGAGTCACCTTCTGCCCCGTCGTCTTTTCTGCATCAGGAGGCACACTGTCAGCTGCAGCTGACACTCCATCAGAACAGTCACCGACGTCATTCTCATCATCATTCACTACTGTGGGGCTCGCAGCATCACTCACATGCTCACGTGCTTCCTCCGGGGAAATGCGCTCAACAGCAGCATCACTCACAATTGCTCCCACAGCATGGACAGCAGGTCTTAAGACTTTGCGAATCAAGTGAAAAGGCTTTGGAACCCATCGAACCCTCACCTCATGTGGCGGATCCAGACGTTCTCCGCTGCCCCTCGCGGCACTTGGTGCTGACTCTCCCCCTGAGCCATCACCTCCTGTCGCTATTCCGCTAGGCACATGCCGTAGCTCGCCTTGCCCCTGGCCCTCAGACCCAGATATATGCCTCGGCTCATCATATCTGTCACGGTCATCACGCCCTGACACCGTGGACCCGCGGTGACTTCGGCCGCCGCCGTGACCGTCAGCTCGCACAGGTGGGGGTGGCTCACTCAGCTCCTTGCCCATCGACCGCTGGACTGGTTCCGCTGAACGCGAGCGGGATCTAGACTCAGACTCAGAGTCATCCTCACCTTCATCACTAGACTCAGTATCACTCACTTCCTCATCAGTTGGAAGCGGATGGATATCACAGTCCCCTATGTGCAACACAGCCCTATCCCTCGTAGGGATCGTCTCTGCAGGCCTAAACTCATGGTGTAAAGGCCCAGACGGCTGGTTTGCTGCATCATAGTCCCAGTGTGCCACCGCTGCAGCATTGTCAGCCGCTGCATGATCGCAGCGTGCTGCAACCACTGCCTCACTGATCTCTGGTGTGTGCCAGCGCTCATGTCGCGCCAGCAGCTCTGCACCCAACACTCTAGGAGAAAACTCGGGCTCACCCTCAGGTAGCTCGTCTGTCGGTTTGAAACGCCTGTGCAGCGTTCGTCCTGGTTCCCAGTGTTGATGGCCCAGACCCGGATGCTCCCCCTCAGCCCAATCCACATTTCTGCCCCTCTCTGGCATCATGTGTTCACGACTGGCTGGTGGACGCACTGCCCGCACACTAGTGCTCTTCACCCACTTCTTCATGTTGGGCAAGAACTCAGCTTCCGGCACTACACTGGTGTACTGATCGGGTAGGATCTCAAACTCACCCTGCTCATAGTTCTCTAGCACAACTGGGTCCGCCGTAGCCTCCCCAGCCATGTGAAATCGCTGCGCGAAATCCTTCACTAGAGCAGGTGGAGCAGCCGTGTGCCTGTACATCCGCACTGCTCCCCCATTCCCACGTTTCACGTAAACCCTGTCCATGTGAGGACCTCCACCCGGTCCCATATAGGCACCGAGGATTCCTCGCGCTTCCAGGTGCCTGAAGTGCTCCCTCCTTGGATACACATACATTGGACACCCGAAAGGCTTCACCTGTGCCACCACGAGACGGAAGTCATCTTCCTTGACCTTCCTAAACCACAACAAGTATGGCACAATCTCTCTGACATTCACATTTCTCATGTGCTGTGCCACAAATGCCAATTCTCTCCTGGCAACCAGCGTCTCACACAGCTCATTCAGACTCAGCGCATGTGCTGCAGCCTTCCTGACTCTCAGCTGCTTAGCCCGCTGCTGCACGTTCGTGGACCATGGCTCAGAGCTGGTGGCAACAAACCTATCCTCCAGCTTCTGCTTTGCCTCCTTCCGCCTCACACCCTCCAGTGCTGTGCTCGGCGTCAGGTTGTGTGCATGGTTCACGCACATGTATGCCTCTGGCCACAGGAATGCAGGCACTGCTGCCTGCAGCAGACTCGCCCGCACTGACGTGTTCAGCACACCGATCTTTCGTTCTACCAACCCATTTGACTCATGTTGGGCGGTGTCAGTGAACGTGTGTACTATCCCTCGCCACTCAAGGTACTGAGCCAGCTGACTCGAGCTGAACTCACCTCCTTGGTCCGTGTGCAGCCTCCGCACCCCTACCTCCTTGTCATAGACAATCTGAGTGCGGATGCGTTCTATCAGAAGACATATCATCTCCGCAGCACCGCTTTTTGACTTCAGCGGGATCACATGTGAGTACCTGCTGTACTCATCCACTACTACCAGGACGTAGTTCATTCCGCCTATGCCTACTGGCTTAATCTGTCCAGCCAGATCCGCATGCAATACTTCTCCAGCATACGAGGCATTCTCTGTCACTTTGCCCCCATGCCGTGCTCTGTCACCACTTCTCTGCTCCGCCACGTGGCAACCATGACACTCAAGCGCTACTCCCGTGGGTTTAGGCAACTTGAGGTCATACAGGTCTGGATTCTCAGTCATCAGTTTGAGAATCCGGTTGCCCGCATGGTGAAACGAGAGATGCACCAGAAATGCTGGGTCAAGTCGGTAAGAAGATCTCTGACCAATAGGCACACCATCTACCGCAGCGATTCTCGCCTGCTCACCAACCCATTTCCTATTTCTGTGGAAAAGGTTGTTGGCACTGGTCCAGTCTGTCCCTGAATCTACAGGGCGCAGTTCCCATATCGGTCTGCCCGTCCCGCAATACCAGCTCAATGTGGGGTTATCATCACTATCAACTCCCTGCTCACAGTTGCCCACAAATGTTTGTGCTTGGTCATAGAAACCCGGCATCTCTACTGTGTTAGCCTTGCCTGTGTGCAAGTACACGTTCGACCGCTTCAGCACAGTCGTTGATAGGATATTGATCGGGCTGGCTGGCACCCAGTAAACATGATCCAGCTCAATATCTACAGGCACCAGCTCGCCCTGTACTGTCACGTACTTCCCCACATTCGCCCTGATAGTGCCCATGCCATATATCTTAAGCCTGCCCTGGTCTAAGGGCTGGCACTCTGTGATATCTGGTGGCTTGATCTCGCTGAACATGCTATAGTCAAAGCAAATGTTCAGGTCAGACCCGCTATCCACCAGAAAAGTGTATGGCATATTGGGCGATGGCCCATCAGCACAGTCAGCTCGCAGTTCCGCTAGGTCTACCACAGCCACCTGAGGGCCCCCGCGGCCTCTGCCACGGCCTCGCCCTGCAGCTGCCTGTTTCTGTAGGAACTGCTTGACCTCTGCGGAGAGCAAAGGGCAATCTTTCTGCAGATGGCCAGGCTTCTCACAATTGAAGCACTTGCGCTTATCTGCTCCCCCTGCTCCCACTGCGGCAACCTCTGGGGGTGTACCATGGCGACCACCGTGGCGTCCACCACGATACCCTCGTCCCTCAAATCTCTGCTGACCACCGCGATCATCCCGTGGGAATCGCGATGGGGCAGACTGGCTGCCATTCTGAGCATGCGTCAGCAGCGTAGACACTATCTGCTGCACTGGCAGTTGCTGCAGCATCGGCTGCAGCAGTGCATACTCTCTGTCCACTGCCAGTAGCCTAGAGCGGTATAGCTGATCAGGCACAGCTTCTCCCAGACCCCTCATCTGGTTCACTATACCAACTACCTCGTTGACATGTTTCTCAAGTGGCTTTCCCGCCTGCCTGGCACCACTGAGTTGCTGGTATAGCTTCTGTATTTCTACTTCGACAGAAGGCATGTACTTGGCATGCAGCAATGCCCATATCTCATGGACAAAATTGCAGTCTGACACGAAATCCCTATCCTCCTTCGGTAATGTCACGAATAGCCAATGCTTGACTGACTCATGAGCCTGGCTATTCTGTGCGAGTGGATCATTCACTAGCAGGCTACTTTCCCCCACCATGTTTGCCCAACTCTCTACCTCTTTCTTGAACACCCGAAAGTGATCATATCTGTGGTTCCATACTGGGAACTTGTGCTTGTCTACTAGCGACTTTCCCGGCGTAGACTTAGGCATTACGAGCGATAGCGCGCTCGCGAGAGTTGCAACATCGATCGTCCCGGCTGTTGCTGCCGCCCCGGATGACATCGCAGCCTGCGAAGGCTGCGGTATCGGAGGTGGTATCTGCTGCGCTGCCCATGCTGTCTGGGCAACGTGTGGCACTTCCTGCGCTCCGTGCACCGCTGCCTGAGCACCCGCATTCCCCGTAGGATCAGCGTTGCCCGGCATGGCGGCCTGCAGAGGGTTAACACTGAGATACCCGTAGGTCCCAGCGTCTTGTCCTTCCCCGTGGGGCATGGACTGACCCTCCGCGGCCTGCTCGCGGCGCACTGTAGAGCGAGTGCGATGATGCGGAAGGTTAACTGCTCCCTCCACACCGTCAGAACCGATAGACCCTTGGCGAGATGCCATTGAATCGTCTCGGAGTGGTGGTGTCCTGCAACATGACCACCATATGTCGCAGGAAACGCAGACCCGTAGGCCTCTTTGCGAGACCAGCACACAAGCATAATGCAGCTCCGCCGTAGCATTCTGCATTAGCTTTTCTAGTCTCTCTACGGTCGGCTATACACTAGAGCGGTGTAGCACACTCATCGGAGCGTGCAGCCGTAACCGCAGGTTCCCCCTGGACTCTATCGCATGCTAACAGACATCACAAGAATCCCCACAATCATCACCGATACCATGACGTAATTCAGTGGACCGCGGCCTAAGGCCTGTGGGATCCTGAGCATGTCGTCATGCGCAGGGGTTGGTGCTGTCACATACCTTGCTGTCTTAGGTATCTGTCCGTGACAGCTCCTGTACCTTCAGTGGAGGATCAATACACGTGAGACTTTGGACAGTTGAAGAGAGAGTGATTACACTACGATCTGTAGAGCCTATATAAGCGTTCAATCAACGTCTCATACGGATACGATCAGAATCAATGTCTGCGGCACGCAATCTTGCATGCATTGCTCGTGCATATGGTCAGCCATCGGTGCATGGCTGCCCCATAGCCACTCCGGATCAGCACCGTGAATCCACTCCATGCATGGTCACCGTAGTCCTGTGCATGGCTGGATCACGACACGCATATACCATGTCAGGCCGCGTGCATGTTGTCAAGTATAAGAGCATGCCTACCGTCTCAGCGTAGCGTCCTGGGTCCTCCATCAGGTCCTCGCCGTGCTTGCTGAGCTTCAAATTCTGCTCCATCGGTGTCGTCTTGCCCTTGCAGTCCTCCATGCCGGTGCGTTGTAGGATCTCCTTCGCGTATTTGCGCTGAGTGACTAGCAGTGTCTTGCTCTCACGGTCCCGGATGACCTCCATGCTGAGAAAGAACGCCACTGGCCCCAGCTTCCGCAGATCAAAGTACTCCAGCGCCCGCATTAGAGCCGCTACATCATCTTTGACACCCACAAGCAGTCCGTCATCTACGTAGATAAGCAGAAAGCAGCGCCGCCCCTCACGTTCTAGGTAGAACAATGACGCGTCCGCATCAGAAATTTTGATGTCTTCTGTCAGCAGCTGCCGCTTGAGCTCCTTGTTCCATGCACGCGCCGCCTGCTTGAGTCCGTACAGCGCCTTCTTGAGCAGCATCACCTTGTTGCCAAAATCGTAACCGGCAGGTGGCTCCATGTAGATAGTCTCCTTGAGCGGCCCATTGAGAAAAGCGGTCTTCACATCGATTTGCTCCACCTCAAGGTCTTCGATTGCTGCTTTAGCTAGCAGCGCACGCATAGTGGCGTGCCGCGCCACCGGCGCGAATGTCTCCTCATAATCGATGCCCTTGCGCTGGGTGAAGCCCTTAGCCACAAGCCGTGCCTTGTAACGCTCGATGTTGCCAGCCTGATCGCGCTTGATCTTCAGCACCCACTTATTCTTCAGCAAGTTCACACCGGTAGGCTTCTCGACCAGTTCGTAGACACCGAGCTCGCGCAGACTGTTCATCTCATCGTCCGCTGCCTGCCGCCACATGTCACCATCTTCTTGCGCGAGTGCTTGCTGCAGCGTGGCAGGCTCGTCCCGACTGGTGTCCACCTTGGCCATCAGCGCATATGCGTCGCGCAGCCGCTTGCTTGGCTCCCGCATGCGCAGCGGCAGCACGCGCTTGTGAGGCATCGCCACTGCTCTGTGGCGCTCCTGAGCTGCCTCACCATTGCTTGCATCATCAGCGTCGTCAGCAGCCATCTGATCATCGCCGCTGTCGTCGCCGCCGTCACTCTCCCCCGCTGCTGACACAGCTGGGTCAATGTCGTCCTCGTCAGAGTCCGAATCATCATCGTCACCCTCGTGCTCTACAAAGATGCAGTTGTAGCGCACGACCACGCTGCCATTCTCCAGCAGCACGCGCCAGCCCTTTGTACCAGGCTCGCGGCCCATGAGCAGGCCGCGCTCGCTTCGCTCCCCCAGTTTCTTGAGCGCGATCGGCTGCTTACGACAGTACACCTCACAGCCGAATGTCCTGAAACCACGCACGTCGGGCTTCGCACCTAGGAACAGCTCGTAGGGGGTAGTAGTAGCTCCCATCCGCGGCGAGACGTTGTAGATGTCGACCGCCGCCGCAAATGCCTCTGCCCAGTACTTCTTCGCCACGCCACTCGAGTGAAGCATAGCCCGCACGCGCTCCGTGATGGTGCGGTTGAAACGCTCCGCACGGCCGTTCTGCTGAGGTGTGTACGCCACAGACTTGTCACGCCGTATGCCTTGCGACTTGCACCATTCTTCGATCTTGTTGTATTCCGTGCCACGATCTGTCCGCAGCTTCTTCACGCGCAGATCCGTGTCGCGCTCCCAGACGTTGAGGATGGCTTTCAGCTGCGTCGCAGCAGCACTCTTGTGCCGTAGAAACTTGATCGCCGCCATGCCGCTGAAATCGTCGATCGCCGTAAGCGCATACTTGTTGCCGCCAGCTGATTGAACGTCGAGCGGGCCCATGAGGTCGGAATGCACAAGCTCCAGCGGCCGTGCTGCCCGCGTCTGTGACACCGGATGCGAGCTAGCAGCATGCTTTGCCATGACGCATGCGTTGCACAACTTCGATTGCATCGCCCGAAACGCCTGCTCGGTTGCAGTTAGACCCTTGACCGAGCCATGCTTCGCCATCTGCGCCAGCGTGCCATAGCTGAGATGCCCCAGGCGTGCGTGCCATAGCTCCGCCGCATTCAGTTTGCGCTGCAGCGGCGCCGCAACCGCCACTGCCGCCATTTGCATTTTGCTCGCCCACATCTTGATCACCGGCAAGCCATTCAGCTTCGCCTCACGCCGCGCCACAGCCACCACGCGGCCGTTGTAGAAGAGACGTGTCGTAGCACCGCGAGCGTAGACTTCAATCCCGCGGTCTTGCACTGCGTTCTGTGACAGCAAATTGTTCGGAGCCTCCGGTACCAGCAGCACATTGTGCAAAGTGATGCTCACCTCCGCGCCGTCCACAAGCGTCGTGACGTCGATTTTGCAGACTCCTCGTGCCGTCACAGCCGTGCCGTCGACCATCGCCACCTTCTGCTTGGTTGCCTTCACGTCTCGTGCCACCGCGGCGTTGTTGACGATGTGCGCACTTGCACCGGAGTCGAGAATCCACTCCATGCATTCTCCCTTCATGCAGTCAGCAGCTACCTTCTCCGCAGCCACATCTTCAGCGCCAGACTTATGTATAGCCACCATGGCCACCGATTGCTCAGCCGTACTCTTCGACTTATGATGCGTCCGCTTTCGCGGCCGCCGGCAATCGCGACTGTAGTGGCCCAGGTTGTTACAGTTATAACACCTGACCTTCTTCATGTCCTTTGTGGGCGTGTCCGCAACTCTCGCCTTCAGTGCCGTGACCTTCTCTTCACTATAGATGCGCTCCTCGGCCACTTGTAGGTGAGTGAGCACCCGCTCCACAGCAAGATTGGGTTGGTACATTAGCACTTCTCGCACATTTGTGAACTCCTCCGGCAGTCCTCTCAGAATGGCGCGTACAAGCCGTTCTTCTGAACAGGGTTCTCCTGTGGCGATAAGTTGAAGGCGAATCTTCTGGGCTCTCCCGCAATAACTTGCGATGTCTTCACTTTTCTCCTTGGCTAGCTCAGTCAGCTGGTCCTCCAGCAGACTCTTCTTTGCTCCGAGCGTCGTATTGTGAAGTCGTTGCAGAACATCCCACGCCTGCTTGGCGTGTTTGGAGCCTTGGATGTACGGCAAGTACTGCTGCGTCACACGACTTCGCACTAATGCCAGTGCCTTCCGATCGCCGCGTCGCTGCTCATCGGTTTGAATTTGCGCCTCGTCTAACGCAAGGTAGTCGAACAGCTCCTTGTAGATGAGTAGATCTTCAATCCTGACCTTCCACTCCCAATAATTCGTGGAGTCAAGCATGCCTACATCTGGCTCTGATTTCCCCATGACTTATGTCACGTGGCCGACCCTAGTACACTTCGAAGAACTTGATGTTGTAATTCAGTGGACCGCGGCCTAAGGCCTGTGGGATCCTGAGCATGTCGTCATGCGCAGGGGTTGGTGCTGTCACATACCTTGCTGTCTTAGGTATCTGTCCGTGACAGCTCCTGTACCTTCAGTGGAGGATCAATACACGTGAGACTTTGGACAGTTGAAGAGAGAGTGATTACACTACGATCTGTAGAGCCTATATAAGCGTTCAATCAACGTCTCATACGGATACGATCAGAATCAATGTCTGCGGCACGCAATCTTGCATGCATTGCTCGTGCATATGGTCAGCCATCGGTGCATGGCTGCCCCATAGCCACTCCGGATCAGCACCGTGAATCCACTCCATGCATGGTCACCGTAGTCCTGTGCATGGCTGGATCACGACACTTGAACGTTCTAGTTCACGAACGTGATGCGACCCATAACCTGTTGAAAGTTAACGCAGCGTTCGTTACACAGTACATAAGGGTGAATACCTCAATGATGTGCCAGCCCTTATATAGGTACAGACACCCAACAGAATCAATGTCCTACCGCACACATCGCATCTTGTGCTCTGCGTGTCTCCAGAGAGTTCTCCGCGTCACGAACTCTCCAGACCATGTGTCCTAGTAACTTCCGTAGTGATGTAAACGTGCATACAGATGATCCTAGATCCTCCTGGAATGTATCCGATACTTCCAGATACTTCTAGATGTTGATTCAATTCTAACACTCCCCCTGATTCAACTCTAGGATGCATTAGAACTATCATCAACCAGACCTAACTTGAGTCGAACATCTCTGACTCATTGCTCTGCGCTTCTGGCATGAGCTCAGGCCTCTATCTTAACCAGCCCCATCGCCTTACTGAATTTCTCGTGTAGTGGCTTGGCCAATGCCTTGGTCAATACGTCCGCTATCATGCTGTCTGTTGCAATGTAGCTCTCGTTGATCTCTCCACGCGCCACACGCTCCCGAATGAAGTGATGCTGTACGTCAATGTGCTTTGCTCGCTGATGCCCCACTGGATTATGCATCTGTGCCAGTGCTCCAGCGTTATCGCAATACAGATGTACCGAGCCTGCCACACCGTATAGCGTCTCCATCAGCTTGCGCAGCCACAGCGCCTCCTTCACTCCGTTGCCGTGCGCCATGTACTCTGCCTCCATTGTAGACGTTGCCACAGTCGGCAGCAGCTTCGAGCCCCAGGTGATTGCTCCCCCGGCCATCAGAAAGACGAAGCCGCCAGTGCTGCGGCGCTTATCAGGGTCCGCAGCGTAGTCCGAGTCCGCGTAGCCCTCCAGCGGCGTATCCGCCGCACCGTAGATGATGCCGAAGTCCTGAGTCTGCTTCAGATAGCGTAGCACAGCCTTGACGCCAGCCCAGTGCTCATCCCGCGGCTTCGAGATGAAGCGCGCCAGCACGCCCACCGCATATACCATGTCAGGCCGCGTGCATGTTGTCAAGTATAAGAGCATGCCTACCGTCTCAGCGTAGCGTCCTGGGTCCTCCATCAGGTCCTCGCCGTGCTTGCTGAGCTTCAAATTCTGCTCCATCGGTGTCGTCTTGCCCTTGCAGTCCTCCATGCCGGTGCGTTGTAGGATCTCCTTCGCGTATTTGCGCTGAGTGACTAGCAGTGTCTTGCTCTCACGGTCCCGGATGACCTCCATGCTGAGAAAGAACGCCACTGGCCCCAGCTTCCGCAGATCAAAGTACTCCAGCGCCCGCATTAGAGCCGCTACATCATCTTTGACACCCACAAGCAGTCCGTCATCTACGTAGATAAGCAGAAAGCAGCGCCGCCCCTCACGTTCTAGGTAGAACAATGACGCGTCCGCATCAGAAATTTTGATGTCTTCTGTCAGCAGCTGCCGCTTGAGCTCCTTGTTCCATGCACGCGCCGCCTGCTTGAGTCCGTACAGCGCCTTCTTGAGCAGCATCACCTTGTTGCCAAAATCGTAACCGGCAGGTGGCTCCATGTAGATAGTCTCCTTGAGCGGCCCATTGAGAAAAGCGGTCTTCACATCGATTTGCTCCACCTCAAGGTCTTCGATTGCTGCTTTAGCTAGCAGCGCACGCATAGTGGCGTGCCGCGCCACCGGCGCGAATGTCTCCTCATAATCGATGCCCTTGCGCTGGGTGAAGCCCTTAGCCACAAGCCGTGCCTTGTAACGCTCGATGTTGCCAGCCTGATCGCGCTTGATCTTCAGCACCCACTTATTCTTCAGCAAGTTCACACCGGTAGGCTTCTCGACCAGTTCGTAGACACCGAGCTCGCGCAGACTGTTCATCTCATCGTCCGCTGCCTGCCGCCACATGTCACCATCTTCTTGCGCGAGTGCTTGCTGCAGCGTGGCAGGCTCGTCCCGACTGGTGTCCACCTTGGCCATCAGCGCATATGCGTCGCGCAGCCGCTTGCTTGGCTCCCGCATGCGCAGCGGCAGCACGCGCTTGTGAGGCATCGCCACTGCTCTGTGGCGCTCCTGAGCTGCCTCACCATTGCTTGCATCATCAGCGTCGTCAGCAGCCATCTGATCATCGCCGCTGTCGTCGCCGCCGTCACTCTCCCCCGCTGCTGACACAGCTGGGTCAATGTCGTCCTCGTCAGAGTCCGAATCATCATCGTCACCCTCGTGCTCTACAAAGATGCAGTTGTAGCGCACGACCACGCTGCCATTCTCCAGCAGCACGCGCCAGCCCTTTGTACCAGGCTCGCGGCCCATGAGCAGGCCGCGCTCGCTTCGCTCCCCCAGTTTCTTGAGCGCGATCGGCTGCTTACGACAGTACACCTCACAGCCGAATGTCCTGAAACCACGCACGTCGGGCTTCGCACCTAGGAACAGCTCGTAGGGGGTGGTAGTAGCTCCCATCCGCGGCGAGACGTTGTAGATGTCGACCGCCGCCGCAAATGCCTCTGCCCAGTACTTCTTCGCCACGCCACTCGAGTGAAGCATAGCCCGCACGCGCTCCGTGATGGTGCGGTTGAAACGCTCCGCACGGCCGTTCTGCTGAGGTGTGTACGCCACAGACTTGTCACGCCGTATGCCTTGCGACTTGCACCATTCTTCGATCTTGTTGTATTCCGTGCCACGATCTGTCCGCAGCTTCTTCACGCGCAGATCCGTGTCGCGCTCCCAGACGTTGAGGATGGCTTTCAGCTGCGTCGCAGCAGCACTCTTGTGCCGTAGAAACTTGATCGCCGCCATGCCGCTGAAATCGTCGATCGCCGTAAGCGCATACTTGTTGCCGCCAGCTGATTGAACGTCGAGCGGGCCCATGAGGTCGGAATGCACAAGCTCCAGCGGCCGTGCTGCCCGCGTCTGTGACACCGGATGCGAGCTAGCAGCATGCTTTGCCATGACGCATGCGTTGCACAACTTCGATTGCATCGCCCGAAACGCCTGCTCGGTTGCAGTTAGACCCTTGACCGAGCCATGCTTCGCCATCTGCGCCAGCGTGCCATAGCTGAGATGCCCCAGGCGTGCGTGCCATAGCTCCGCCGCATTCAGTTTGCGCTGCAGCGGCGCCGCAACCGCCACTGCCGCCATTTGCATTTTGCTCGCCCACATCTTGATCACCGGCAAGCCATTCAGCTTCGCCTCACGCCGCGCCACAGCCACCACGCGGCCGTTGTAGAAGAGACGTGTCGTAGCACCGCGAGCGTAGACTTCAATCCCGCGGTCTTGCACTGCGTTCTGTGACAGCAAATTGTTCGGAGCCTCCGGTACCAGCAGCACATTGTGCAAAGTGATGCTCACCTCCGCGCCGTCCACAAGCGTCGTGACGTCGATTTTGCAGACTCCTCGTGCCGTCACAGCCGTGCCGTCGACCATCGCCACCTTCTGCTTGGTTGCCTTCACGTCTCGTGCCACCGCGGCGTTGTTGACGATGTGCGCACTTGCACCGGAGTCGAGAATCCACTCCATGCATTCTCCCTTCATGCAGTCAGCAGCTACCTTCTCCGCAGCCACATCTTCAGCGCCAGACTTATGTATAGCCACCATGGCCACCGATTGCTCAGCCGTACTCTTCGACTTATGATGCGTCCGCTTTCGCGGCCGCCGGCAATCGCGACTGTAGTGGCCCAGGTTGTTACAGTTATAACACCTGACCTTCTTCATGTCCTTTGTGGGCGTGTCCGCAACTCTCGCCTTCAGTGCCGTGACCTTCTCTTCACTATAGATGCGCTCCTCGGCCACTTGTAGGTGAGTGAGCACCCGCTCCACAGCAAGATTGGGTTGGTACATTAGCACTTCTCGCACATTTGTGAACTCCTCCGGCAGTCCTCTCAGAATGGCGCGTACAAGCCGTTCTTCTGAACAGGGTTCTCCTGTGGCGATAAGTTGAAGGCGAATCTTCTGGGCTCTCCCGCAATAACTTGCGATGTCTTCACTTTTCTCCTTGGCTAGCTCAGTCAGCTGGTCCTCCAGCAGACTCTTCTTTGCTCCGAGCGTCGTATTGTGAAGTCGTTGCAGAACATCCCACGCCTGCTTGGCGTGTTTGGAGCCTTGGATGTACGGCAAGTACTGCTGCGTCACACGACTTCGCACTAATGCCAGTGCCTTCCGATCGCCGCGTCGCTGCTCATCGGTTTGAATTTGCGCCTCGTCTAACGCAAGGTAGTCGAACAGCTCCTTGTAGATGAGTAGATCTTCAATCCTGACCTTCCACTCCCAATAATTCGTGGAGTCAAGCATGCCTACATCTGGCTCTGATTTCCCCATGACTTATGTCACGTGGCCGACCCTAGTACACTTCGAAGAACTTGAACGTTCTAGTTCACGAACGTGATGCGACCCATAACCTGTTGAAAGTTGTGGCAGAATGTGCACTGTGAGTCTACGATGTTCGCCCGCAGCAACATGCAACGTCACAGCCTGCCATTCAGCCAGTCAAACACAACTGTTACAGCTTCACATATTGTACACTACTTAAGCTGTATGGATCTCACCTGTGGCAGAATGTGCACTGTGAGTCTACGATGTTCGCCCGCAGCAACATGCAACGTCACAGCCTGCACTTCGCACACAGCACAATCAATGTCCTAGGTATCAATGCCAACTCACAGCAGTATGCAAACAAAGTCCAAGAGACACGTACCTGCCATTCAGCCAGTCAAACACAACGACTGGTGAACTGGCAGTCAGTCCTATATGTGACAGCGAACTTGCTGATCACCATGCAAATCTATGCATCAAAGTCCTACTCCCGCAGTCTCATGCATGCATTGCTGCACTGCACCTGCGGCCACACCAACGACTAGCTTGCACTCAGTTGCCTAAAGCCTAGATCTGCCACACACCCCCTCAAGCACTGTCGCTTGGTGGTGGCTTCAAATATCCAGCAATTGCATTGGTCAGCATAGGCCCGGACAATGCCTTTGTCAGCATGTCAGCCTTCTGCTCCTCAGTAGACACAAATTCCACCGACACCTCACCACGCAAGTACCTGTTCCTAATGAAATGGTACTGCACATCAATGTGCTTGGACCTGCCAGCTACTCCAGCAGTCCTCTGCTTCATCAGCTGAAGCGCACTCTGGTTGTCACAGTACAATGGCATGCACTGAACCTTACCGTAGACATCACTCAGCAGCTTCCTCACCCACAGTGCTTCCTTCACAGCCATTGCTGCTGAGATGTACTCCGCTTCACTCGTAGACGTCGCCACCACCGTCTGCAGCTTGGATGCCCACAGAATCGGCCCTCCGTTCATCGTCATCAGCATCCCTGAAGTGCTCTTCCGACCATCAAGCTCTCCTGCCAGATCTGCATCTGAGTAGAGCCGCATCACCGCCTCTCTTGGCATGCCCAGCTCCTTGAAGTCCGCCTCAGTGTATGCCCGCACCCCCTGCTCTCCACGTGGAGGACTGTACTGGTACATCAGCCCCCAGTCCCAGGTCCCTCGCACGTATCTAAGCACACGTTTCATTGCCGCGAAATGCACATCTGTGGGGCTCGACATGAATCGACTCAGCACCCCCACAGGATATGCGAGATCTGGCCGTGTGTGAGTGGAGAGGTACAGCAGTGCACCCACCGATTCTGAATAGCCCGCCTTGCGCTGGTCATCATCCGTCAGTGGCGAGCCAGACGTCTTCTGCAGTTTGTGTCTTTCCTCCATCGGCGTCGCCTTGGGCTTGCAGTCCCACATGCCTGCCTTCTCCAGCATGCGCTTGGCGTACTGCCCCTGACTCAGCATCACCCCCTGGCCCTTCACTTCTGCCACCTCCTGCCCCAGAAAGTAGCTCAGCTCGCCCAGGTCTTTCACTTCAAAGTGCTTGCTGAGGTCCGCAACTGCCTTGTCATCTTCCCCCTCAGCTGCCAGGATGGCAGCATCGTCGACATGGACCAGGAAATACACCCTGTCGCGTCCAGTCCCTCGAATGAACAAGCACGGATCATGCTCTGACTCCGTGTACTTGTCGCTGATCATCGCCTTTGTCAGCTCTTCATTCCAGGCTCGCGGCGCCTGCTTCAGCCCATACAGAGCTTTCCGCAGCCTCCACACCTTGTTGCCTTGCCGCAGCTCGGGCGGCGGGCGCACGTACACCACCTCCTTCAGGTCCGCATGCAGAAACGCTGTCTTCACGTCCACCTGCCGCAGCTTCAGCTTGGGATCTGCCGCTTTCAGAGCCAGCATCAGCCTGAAGGTTGCGCTCTGGGCCGTAGGCGCGAACAGATCGCCGTACTCCCCCTCCTGCTGAAGGTTGCCCATTGCGACGAGCCGGTACTTGTGCCTCACAAGGTTGCCTTTCTCATCAAACTTCAGATCGCACACCCCCTTCGACGGGAGCGCCTTCTGACCGGGCGGCAGATCACATTCCTCGATCACGCCCTTGCCCCTGAGTGAGCCATACTCTTCATCTTTGGCACTCACCCAGACCTCCCTGTCTGGTCGCTTCATCGCCTCCTGATACGACTTCGGTGCGACCAGCAGGTCTTCATCACTTGCAGTCTGCACCCCCTCAGCCACAAACAGCTGAGCCTGGTACGGCAGATTCGGCGGATTTCTGGCACGCGCCGGGTAGCGCCTCTGGCCACCTGCCCCAGCGGCCCCTCCGCCTCCATCATCATGCATGGGCTCATCCTGCCCATCGTCACCGGAACCATCATCAGGGTTCCCCTCAGCATCAGCACCGGCCCCCGGGTCCTCACCCTGGCCGTCCCATGCTGCATCTGAATCATCGTCACTCAGTGACCACTCATCACTGTCCTCCAGAGTCACGTGGTCTGCGTCCTCATCACCTGCTTCGTCATCAAACAGGATGAGTTCATCGTACTCTGTCTCCGGCAGCGCCTCTTCTGGCTCTCTGGGCTGCTGCAGCTTCTCGTCCTCACGGAACGAGACATCCGCACTGTCCGACAGCTTCCACACACCCTTCGCTTTGTGCATCACTGTCCAGGCCTTCATGTGTCTGGGGTAGCCGACGAAGATCACGTCTCTGCTGACATCGTCCAGCTTGCTGCGCAGCTCTGACGGAATGTGCTCCGTCGCCTTGCTCCCGAACACCCTCAGGTGTGACACATCTGGCACCTTCTCCCAGAACAGCTCATGCGGAGTCTTGTTCTGGCCTTCTGTCGGCACCAGGTTGCGAGTATATGCTGCCGTGTCCATTGCTTGTGCCCAAAGCCGCTTCGGCAGACCCGCATCCTTCAGCATCGCACGCGTCCTCTCAGACAGCGTTCGGTTGATCCGCTCTGCTCTGCCGTTCTGCTGCGGTCTTCTTGCCACACTGTGCTGCATGATGATGCCCCGCTTGCTGCACCACCACTTCAGCTCGCCCTTGAACTCAGTGCCGTTGTCCGAGCGAATAATTTTCACCCACATTACAGGCTTCTGCGGTGTCTGCAGCTGCCTCTCCCACTCTTTCAGGCGCGTCACCAATGCTTCTGCGACCTGATCCTTTGTGCGCACACAGATGACTTCAGCATAGCGGCTGTAGTCGTCCAGCAGCGTCACTGCATATCTCTCTCCTTTCAGCCCCGGCACCCGGATCTCCATCATATCCGTGTGCACAAGCTGTAGCGGCGCCTCTGCCTCTGAGTCTGAGCGGGGGTAGTGTGCCCGCGGCTGCTTCGCCAGAGGACAAATCTCACATGCCTTGGCATCATCGGCTGGCCACTTCACCTCGCCCATGCCGGTCACCACCTTCTCGGCGCGTCGCAGATTCTGCATGCCCACATGGCTGTAGCGTCTGTGCCACAGCTCCGCCTGCTTGGCCACGTACGCGTGGGCTGGATGACGATTGGCTGACGTTTCTGGTACCATGTGACAGTTCATATAGTACAGCCCGTCCCGCAGTGTTCCCGTCAGCACCACATCTTCATCGGAATCACGAACTGTCAGCTGACCTCGTCTGCCTTCCCATGAACCGTTGACGGAGTTCACGTAGCCACCTGACAGCAGATTCATGTCCATGCTCGGCACGCATAGCACATGCTTCAGCGTCACAGTTGACCCATTTTCCATCTCCAGCAACGCCTTGCCCGCGCATGCCACCACGTGCTCTTCCTTCCCCGCTAGAGTCACAATGTCAACCGGCGTGTCCTCCTTGTCGTGGACCAAGCTCAGGTCACTCACAAAGTTGTGAGTCGCGCCTGTGTCGAACACTAGCATGTCCGGCCTATCTGCACGGACCGTTACAGTCGCCGCTGCGACTCTTGCATCTGCCCTGACCGACAGTGCTTTTCCGGGCTGAGAACTCTCCTTACCACCTGCCCCTTCACGCTGCTGATCCCGGAACCACTTCATTTCCCGACCCGCAGACATGTCATCTTTCCTCTTTCTGCATGCTCGCCATCTGTGGCCATCCTTACCACAGTAGTGGCATGGCCCCTGCGTCGGAGCCCGCGCCGCGGCCGCATGCCCTGTTAACTTTCGCTCTGGCAGAAATGTTACGAGATCCTTGAAGGTATCGCAGATGACCTCCAATGACGCTCCACGCCGCACATCCGCGCCCAGTTGTGGCCCAACCACACTTCCCAATGTCGGTCTTATGCCCTTGACAAACTGACTGACAAGAAGAGTTTCCTGACCCTGCATGCCCGCGTCCTCGAAGTCCTCGCGGAGCATCAAGACCTCATCAATGTACTTTTGGACACTCTTATCTCCTTGTCGCAGGTCGTTTGCTTTCTGCAACAGGGCGTGTCTGCGCATGTATTGGTTCCCTTCATGCTCATGATGCAGCGCCTGCCACGCCGCCATCGTTGTTTGCGCGCCCTGAACCGTTCTCAACAACGCTTCTTTCAGACCGAACTTAATGACCGCCCTAGCCTTCCTGTCCTCGGCTACCCCGGCGTCATCATCCTCAGCTGGCTCCTCGGTCAGCCATCTTTCCCACCCCTTCATGGTGAGGGCTGCCTCCATGTGGGCGAACCACTGACGGAAGTTACCGTCCCGCCCCAACTGCTGGATCCGACCCACGCCACTGCCAAATCCGACATCCCCCATATTGCCACCCAGTTACGGCCTGGCCACGCAAACAGTTACGTATTGCGTCGGGATTTGTTGCCCAGTTACGGCACAACTACGGAATTTGTCTGCAGCGGGTTCACACTCTCGTGACGGGCCCCATAACCTGTGGCAGAATGTGCACTGTGAGTCTACGATGTTCGCCCGCAGCAACATGCAACGTCACAGCCTGCCATTCAGCCAGTCAAACACAACTGTTACAGCTTCACATATTGTACACTACTTAAGCTGTATGGATCTCACCTGTGGCAGAATGTGCACTGTGAGTCTACGATGTTCGCCCGCAGCAACATGCAACGTCACAGCCTGCACTTCGCACACAGCACAATCAATGTCCTAGGTATCAATGCCAACTCACAGCAGTATGCAAACAAAGTCCAAGAGACACGTACCTGCCATTCAGCCAGTCAAACACAACGACTGGTGAACTGGCAGTCAGTCCTATATGTGACAGCGAACTTGCTGATCACCATGCAAATCTATGCATCAAAGTCCTACTCCCGCAGTCTCATGCATGCATTGCTGCACTGCACCTGCGGCCACACCAACGACTAGCTTGCACTCAGTTGCCTAAAGCCTAGATCTGCCACAAAAGTTAACGCAGCGTTCGTTACACAGTACATAAGGGTGAATACCTCAATGATGTGCCAGCCCTTATATAGGTACAGACACCCAACAGAATCAATGTCCTACCGCACACATCGCATCTTGTGCTCTGCGTGTCTCCAGAGAGTTCTCCGCGTCACGAACTCTCCAGACCATGTGTCCTAGTAACTTCCGTAGTGATGTAAACGTGCATACAGATGATCCTAGATCCTCCTGGAATGTATCCGATACTTCCAGATACTTCTAGATGTTGATTCAATTCTAACAACAAGCAAGCAGCTGGGAGCTTGCAGTTGCACAATGTGAGTCAGCCATGCGACCAGTCGGTAGGCTATGATGTCGTGATCCAGCCATGCACAGGACTACGGTGACCATGCATGGAGTGGATGCACGGTGCTGATCCGGAGTGGCTATGGGGCAGCCATGCACCGATGGCTGACCATATGCACGAGCAATGCATGCAAGATTGCGTGCCGCAGACATTGATTCTGATCGTATCCGTATGAGACGTTGATTGAACGCTTATATAGGCTCTACAGATCGTAGTGTAATCACTCTCTCTTCAACTGTCCTAAGACTCACGTGCATTCATCCTCCAACTGAAGGTACAGGCGCTGTCACGGACAGATACCTAAGACAGCAAGGTATGTGACAGCACCAACCCCTGCGCATGACGACATGCTCAGGATCCCACAGGCCTTAGGCCGCGGTCCACTGAATTACGTCATGGTATCGGTGATGATTGTGGGGATTCTTGTGATGTCTGTTAGCATGCGATAGAGTCCAGGGGGAACCTGCGGTTACGGCTGCACGCTCCGATGAGTGTGCTACACCGCTCTAGTGTATAGCCGACCGTAGAGAGACTAGAAAAGCTAATGCAGAATGCTACGGCGGAGCTGCATTATGCTTGTGTGCTGGTCTCGCAAAGAGGCCTACGGGTCTGCGTTTCCTGCGACATATGGTGGTCATGTTGCAGGACACCACCACTCCGAGACGATTCAATGGCATCTCGCCAAGGGTCTATCGGTTCTGACGGTGTGGAGGGAGCAGTTAACCTTCCGCATCATCGCACTCGCTCTACAGTGCGCCGCGAGCAGGCCGCGGAGGGTCAGTCCATGCCCCACGGGGAAGGACAAGACGCTGGGACCTACGGATATCTCAGTGTTAACCCTCTGCAGGCCGCCATGCCGGGCAACGCTGATCCTACGGGGAATGCGGGTGCTCAGGCAGCGGTGCACGGAGCGCAGGAAGTGCCACACGTTGCCCAGACAGCATGGGCAGCGCAGCAGATACCACCTCCGATACCGCAGCCTTCGCAGGCTGCGATGTCATCCGGGGCGGCAGCAACAGCCGGGACGATCGATGTTGCAACTCTCGCGAGCGCGCTATCGCTCGTAATGCCTAAGTCTACGCCGGGAAAGTCGCTAGTAGACAAGCACAAGTTCCCGGTATGGAACCACAGATATGATCACTTTCGGGTGTTCAAGAAAGAGGTAGAGAGTTGGGCAAACATGGTGGGGGAAAGTAGCCTGCTAGTGAATGATCCACTGGCACAGAATAGCCAGGCTCATGAGTCAGTCAAGCATTGGCTATTCGTGACATTACCGAAGGAGGATAGGGATTTCGTGTCAGACTGCAATTTTGTCCATGAGATATGGGCATTGCTGCATGCCAAGTACATGCCTTCTGTCGAAGTAGAAATACAGAAGCTATACCAGCAACTCAGTGGTGCCAGGCAGGCGGGAAAGCCACTTGAGAAACATGTCAACGAGGTAGTTGGTATAGTGAACCAGATGAGGGGTCTGGGAGAAGCTGTGCCTGATCAGTTATACCGCTCTAGGCTACTGGCAGTGGACAAAGAGTATGCACTGCTGCAGCCGATGCTGCAGCAACTGCCAGTGCAGCAGATAGTGTCCACGCTGCTGACACATGCTCAGAATAGCAGCCAGTCTGCCCCATCGCGATTCCCACGGGATGATCGCGGTGGTCAGCAGAGATTTGGGGGACGAGGGTATCGTGGTGGACGCCACGGTGGTCGCCATGGTGCACCCCCAGAGGTTGCCGCAGTGGGAGCAGGGGGAGCAGATAAGCGCAAGTGCTTCAATTGCGAGAAGCCTGGCCATCTGCAGAAAGATTGCCCTTTGCTCTCCGCAGAGGTCAAGCAATTCCTACAGAAACAGGCAGCTGCAGGGCGAGGCCGTGGCAGAGGCCGCGGGGGCCCTCAGGTGGCTGTGGTAGACCTAGCGGAACTGCGAGCTGACTGTGCTGATGGGCCGTCGCCCAATATGCCATACACCTTTCTGGTGGATAGCGGGTCTGACCTGAACATATGTTTCGACTATAGCATGTTCAGTGAGATCAAACCACCAGATATCACAGAGTGCCAGCCCTTAGACCAGGGCAGGCTTAAGATATATGGCATGGGCACTATCAGGGCGAATGTGGGGAAGTACGTGACAGTACAGGGTGAGTTGGTGCCTGTGGATGTTGAGCTGGATCATGTCTACTGGGTGCCAGCCAGCCCGATCAATATCCTATCAACGACTGTGCTGAAGCGGTCGAATGTGTACTTGCACACAGGCAAGGCAAACACAGTAGAGATGCCGGGTTTCTATGACCAAGCACAAACATTTGTGGGCAACTGTGAGCAGGGAGTTGATAGTGATGATAACCCCACATTGAGCTGGTATTGCGGGACGGGCAGACCGATATGGGAACTGCGCCCTGTAGATTCAGGGACAGACTGGACCAGTGCCAACAACCTTTTCCACAGAAATAGGAAATGGGTTGGTGAGCAGGCGAGAATCGCTGCGGTAGATGGTGTGCCTATTGGTCAGAGATCTTCTTACCGACTTGACCCAGCATTTCTGGTGCATCTCTCGTTTCACCATGCGGGCAACCGGATTCTCAAACTGATGACTGAGAATCCAGACCTGTATGACCTCAAGTTGCCTAAACCCACGGGAGTAGCGCTTGAGTGTCATGGTTGCCACGTGGCGGAGCAGAGAAGTGGTGACAGAGCACGGCATGGGGGCAAAGTGACAGAGAATGCCTCGTATGCTGGAGAAGTATTGCATGCGGATCTGGCTGGACAGATTAAGCCAGTAGGCATAGGCGGAATGAACTACGTCCTGGTAGTAGTGGATGAGTACAGCAGGTACTCACATGTGATCCCGCTGAAGTCAAAAAGCGGTGCTGCGGAGATGATATGTCTTCTGATAGAACGCATCCGCACTCAGATTGTCTATGACAAGGAGGTAGGGGTGCGGAGGCTGCACACGGACCAAGGAGGTGAGTTCAGCTCGAGTCAGCTGGCTCAGTACCTTGAGTGGCGAGGGATAGTACACACGTTCACTGACACCGCCCAACATGAGTCAAATGGGTTGGTAGAACGAAAGATCGGTGTGCTGAACACGTCAGTGCGGGCGAGTCTGCTGCAGGCAGCAGTGCCTGCATTCCTGTGGCCAGAGGCATACATGTGCGTGAACCATGCACACAACCTGACGCCGAGCACAGCACTGGAGGGTGTGAGGCGGAAGGAGGCAAAGCAGAAGCTGGAGGATAGGTTTGTTGCCACCAGCTCTGAGCCATGGTCCACGAACGTGCAGCAGCGGGCTAAGCAGCTGAGAGTCAGGAAGGCTGCAGCACATGCGCTGAGTCTGAATGAGCTGTGTGAGACGCTGGTTGCCAGGAGAGAATTGGCATTTGTGGCACAGCACATGAGAAATGTGAATGTCAGAGAGATTGTGCCATACTTGTTGTGGTTTAGGAAGGTCAAGGAAGATGACTTCCGTCTCGTGGTGGCACAGGTGAAGCCTTTCGGGTGTCCAATGTATGTGTATCCAAGGAGGGAGCACTTCAGGCACCTGGAAGCGCGAGGAATCCTCGGTGCCTATATGGGACCGGGTGGAGGTCCTCACATGGACAGGGTTTACGTGAAACGTGGGAATGGGGGAGCAGTGCGGATGTACAGGCACACGGCTGCTCCACCTGCTCTAGTGAAGGATTTCGCGCAGCGATTTCACATGGCTGGGGAGGCTACGGCGGACCCAGTTGTGCTAGAGAACTATGAGCAGGGTGAGTTTGAGATCCTACCCGATCAGTACACCAGTGTAGTGCCGGAAGCTGAGTTCTTGCCCAACATGAAGAAGTGGGTGAAGAGCACTAGTGTGCGGGCAGTGCGTCCACCAGCCAGTCGTGAACACATGATGCCAGAGAGGGGCAGAAATGTGGATTGGGCTGAGGGGGAGCATCCGGGTCTGGGCCATCAACACTGGGAACCAGGACGAACGCTGCACAGGCGTTTCAAACCGACAGACGAGCTACCTGAGGGTGAGCCCGAGTTTTCTCCTAGAGTGTTGGGTGCAGAGCTGCTGGCGCGACATGAGCGCTGGCACACACCAGAGATCAGTGAGGCAGTGGTTGCAGCACGCTGCGATCATGCAGCGGCTGACAATGCTGTAGCGGTGGCACACTGGGACTATGATGCAGCAAACCAGCCGTCTGGGCCTTTACACCATGAGTTTAGGCCTGCAGAGACGATCCCTACGAGGGATAGGGCTGTGTTGCACATAGGGGACTGTGATATCCATCCGCTTCCAACTGATGAGGAAGTGAGTGATACTGAGTCTAGTGATGGAGGTGAGGATGACTCTGCGTCTGAGTCTAGATCCCGCTCGCGTTCAGCGGAACCAGTCCAGCGGTCGATGGGCAAGGAGCTGAGTGAGCCACCCCCACCTGTGCGAGCTGACGGTCACGGCGGCGGCCGAAGTCACCGCGGGTCCACGGTGTCAGGGCGTGATGACCGTGACAGATATGATGAGCCGAGGCATATATCTGGGTCTGAGGGCCAGGGGCAAGGCGAGCTACGGCATGTGCCTAGCGGAATAGCGACAGGAGGTGATGGCTCAGGGGGAGAGTCAGCACCAAGTGCCGCGAGGGGCAGCGGAGAACGTCTGGATCCGCCACATGAGGTGAGGGTTCGATGGGTTCCAAAGCCTTTTCACTTGATTCGCAAAGTCTTAAGACCTGCTGTCCATGCTGTGGGAGCAATTGTGAGTGATGCTGCTGTTGAGCGCATTTCCCCGGAGGAAGCACGTGAGCATGTGAGTGATGCTGCGAGCCCCACAGTAGTGAATGATGATGAGAATGACGTCGGTGACTGTTCTGATGGAGTGTCAGCTGCAGCTGACAGTGTGCCTCCTGATGCAGAAAAGACGACGGGGCAGAAGGTGACTCCAAACGGTGGCCCTACTGCTAGCCTTAGTGAGTCCAGGCGTGCAGCTACCGTGAGGAAGAGGGTCGAGGCCGTAGTAGATGATCCAACGGTGCAGCAGGCCATGCGTGGCGCTCATCGTGAGAAGTGGATCACGGCAATGCTCGATGAGCTGACCTCCTTAAGAGAACATGATGTGTTTGAGCTGGTTGAGTGCCCAACAGGAGTGAAGCCTGTGACAGGCAAGTGGGTGCTTAAGATCAAGCGAGGAGCACAGGGTGAAATTGAGCGTTTCAAGGCCAGATACGTAGCCAGGGGATTTACGCAAGTGGAGGGCGTAGATTTCTTTGAGACATGGGCACCTGTGGGCAGTTATGCTACCTTCAGGGCTCTGTTATCAGTCTGTGCAGTAGAGGATCTAGAGACGAGGCATATAGACATCAAATGTGCTTTCCTGAATGGTGTTCTGGAGGAGGAAGTGTATTTGGCACAACCTCCGGTACTAGACGATGGGTCTGGTATGGTGTGGCGTCTGAAAAAGGCGTTGTATGGTCTGAAGCAAGCTGCCAGGGAGTGGCACAAAGCGCTTGCAGAACTCTTGTTGAATATGGGTTTTGTGAGATCAGCCAGTGACCCTGCACTGTTCATTTGCAAAGTAGGACGTTGTCTTATTTTTCTGTGGGTCGATGATCTGCTGATTTTCGGCCACAGAGAGCAGATGGATGATGCCATCAGAAAGATTCTTGAGGCATTTGAGGGTCGTGACCTGGGGGAGCTGGGATATGTGCTGGGCATGGAGGTCATACGTGATCGAACTGCTCGCACTATCACCATCACACACAGAAAGAGCATCAGGGACATGCTAGAGAGATTTGGCATGAGTGAGTGCAGACGGGCGCCAACTCCGTTGGTACCAAAGCAGAAAATGTTTAGTCTGAAGGAAGATCCTAGCCAGGCGAAGGCTACAGGCACAGAGCATAAGAGGTTTATGCAAGCCGTAGGAAGCATCCAGTATGTGGCAGTTGTGTCGCGTCCAGACATTGCGTTTCCGGCTAATGTCTTGGCCAGGCATATGGCTGGGAGTGCCAAATGTCATTGGAATGGTGTCCTTCACGTACTGAGATACCTGCGAGGGACCATAAACTTTGGCTTGACCTTTAGTGGCTCCAATGGGGGATGTGAGGTGTTGGAAGCATTTACGGATGCTGACTTCGCCAATGGTGCTTGCTTGAAGAGCGTGTCAGGAGTAGTAGTCCGGATGCATGGGAACTGTGTGTTCTGGCGTTCGAAGAGGCAGACTATTGTGGCTGGTGATACAACTGAGGCAGAGCTCATAGCAATGAGTTCAGCAGCCAATGAGGTGATGTGGGCTAAGCAGTTGTGCACTGATCTTGGTTTGTCGGCTGTGAAGCCAACGCTGTGGGGCGACAACAAGAGTGCCAACTTGCTAGCAGTGAACCCCATCTCTAGTGACCGCTCTAAGCACATCAGGGTCAGGGACCTGAGGGTCCGAGAGTTCGTGGAACTCGACGAGTTGACTATCAGCTGGGTTAGCACGGTAGACATGCTAGCTGATATGTTTACAAAGGTGTTGGCAGGACCAGCACTGGCAAAATTTAGAGATAGACTGCAGCTTGCGGTAGTACAAGCTTAGTCTAGGGGGAGTGTCGTGATCCAGCCATGCACAGGACTACGGTGACCATGCATGGAGTGGATGCACGGTGCTGATCCGGAGTGGCTATGGGGCAGCCATGCACCGATGGCTGACCATATGCACGAGCAATGCATGCAAGATTGCGTGCCGCAGACATTGATTCTGATCGTATCCGTATGAGACGTTGATTGAACGCTTATATAGGCTCTACAGATCGTAGTGTAATCACTCTCTCTTCAACTGTCCTAAGACTCACGTGCATTCATCCTCCAACTGAAGGTACAGGCGCTGTCACGGACAGATACCTAAGACAGCAAGGTATGTGACAGCACCAACCCCTGCGCATGACGACATGCTCAGGATCCCACAGGCCTTAGGCCGCGGTCCACTGAATTACGTCATATGATACTTATCCTGATGTCACTGGCATACGCACTGCACTCGGAGTGCTAGTTAGACGGAAGGTGGCCTCAGCGGGGAACTGCACTGTGCATGCAGGATCGATATCGCACCGGTGTGTTCCGCGGCCATGCGCGGTTGCAGCGACGGCGAACGCTCCATGGTCAGCGGGGACGTCGCGAAGAGCGCCAGCAGAATGATGGAAGGCACTACCACCATCGCCACCCCTGTCCACGGACTCCGCTGCAGCAGTGAGTCCACCCGGAGCCTCATGGCAGACGTGTCTATGCGTCCGCGGTGTGAGCCTGCAACCACGACAGACTTCGCGCTGTAGCGCGGACTTCGCGCTGATTCAGTCGCGCGGCAGGAGCTCCGTGAGCGATGCCGTGCGTCTTCCAAAATATGGATCAACGCCTAGCTTGCTGCGCCACGTCAACGTTGCAAACTGCACTGCGTTGCCACCCAGTCAACCGAGGGGTTGACTGTAGCAGGTAGCCATGTACAGCTCTAGGCACATGGATATCTGTCTCTCCTGGACTGCGGAGACAGACCTCTCCAATTCTAATTAAGCTGCGCCTTCAGGAGTTCAGACAACTATCAGAAGAACCGCGGATAGCGGTGCAGGAGACTGAGTTAAGGACTGTGTTACAACGCAGCTGCAGGAGCTTCCAAGGCAACGCAAGCTGGTCCGGATGGCATGCGCACTAGTGTACTGGCAGTACTGGCAGCGCATCGATGACGGGCAGAATGTTAACGTACCCTCATCTGACTGCGTCTGCACGAGGCAGTCTGTATATACCAGTGCAAGCTGGAGATAATGAGTTGCTGCCAGCTGGCTCCCCGCCCGGAAATCGTGTTTCTCGAGGTCTAGCATTTGAACCGCTGCAGCGCGATGCATCGCGATGCACTTGGCGTGGCTACAGGTGACACACTTTCCCGGACGGGGCCCGCGGGGGTGCCTAAGTAAGCTTGTAATTACATTAGGTCAGGCCTGACCTGATCAGGGCGGGTGATACACGCAGCGCTGTTAGCACTGTGGAGGTGAGTTGCAGTCATGTTGACCCGCGGTGTGCCATCCACCTCGTTACATGTGCTACGAGACGTCGTTCATGCTGTGACCATGCAAACGCAAGCTTATTCACGGCTGCCTTTGTACGCACGCAGACAGCGAAACTGGTGACATCAGACGGCTTTATGACAGCGTGTTATGAGTCGCATTACTAGAGAGCAACGTGCAGCGGCGTATCGTGGCAGCGTGTGTTTGTACAAACGGTCGCGCTCATGATATCGCCGGCACCTGCTGTTGTGATCAAAAGCTGTTTACCAGTAGCGGCATGTCCGCATCAGCTTTGAGCATAACTCCATTGGACTCATCTGGATACGTTTGGGAGTCGATCACACGGAGCAAGTTTGCCGCAGTGCTTCTCTTCTTCCGGTGCACGCGCCATGGCCATGGCCCGCCTTTTTAGTCCGGACTGTCCTCCAGGTCCCGATTACGCAGCGATTCTTGACACAGACCGACCAAAATGCATCGTAACCGCACTCTGATTCGGCTTGAGGTTTATTCCGGCGTGAGTCTCAATTCAAGTCCTGCTGGCGATGGCCACGGTCTGGCCGTGTGCACTCGTGTCGATATATCCACGCTATCTGGAGCGAGGCTCCGCAAATTCTGCAGGATCAACGCAGGCATATGAAAAGTAAGTGAACTCTACTGAACCTAGGTCTCTGTCTGCTGTTGCGATGCATATACAACGGTCCGCGATTCTGCCGCAGGTGTCCCGATGATCACCAGCGCTATCACCAGCGGCAGCATTGCGCGCATATTGGATTGGCGTCATGCCTTTGCTATTTTGCCAACATTGGTTGCAGTTGTATGCGCAGGCCGGGCGGTGGGCAAGCCAGACTGAGTGTGCCAGAAGGCCACACGACTGCCCTTATCTTACGCAATGTTTGCTATCAGCAGAACTCGCGGCGAAACAAAACAGGCATGATCATGCATGATGTCCTACATCTGCTGTCAAGTCATCAGCTGTGCATGCAGCAAACAGAGCTCACCATGCCAGCACCAGGCGTGCGCCCAATGCCAGATAGGCACTCACACAGCAGCAAGTCACAGCTCAAGCCGGAACTGGTCAGCTTCAGCGCACAGAAACACGATTGATGCAGGTATGTACATTTGTGTCGCACTGCGGTGATAGGACAGCTCTGGCACATGAGCTATTGCGCACCTGGACGGGAGCTGCTTCATCCACTGGGGGAGGCTGGCTGCCATGGCCACTTCCGATCCTTGACAAGCCAGGTGCTCAACAGGCCAACAATGAAGCCTAGCCCTGTGTCCTTGGCCATGGCAGTGGCCGCAGTGATCATCATCAGGAGCCTATACACAAGGAAACTCATTCTTGTGCTGTTGCTCTTTGGGTGCTGCCCCTCCCCTTGTTCACTTTCTTTGGCTTACGTAACAAACCACAAAACACAAACACACAAAAACCAACAGTGCTAGCCGTCCATTGCATCCTTGCTGATGCTCCAGGCACCATGCCCATATTCCCCGGCCTCACCAGTGATCACCCAGCTCGATGTGTGTTACACAGTGATATATCTAGGACTCGCTCAATGTGCAGCTGCCTGTAATGCTCCCGTGCCAGAATTTGGGTTGACACGGCTTCAAAACCTGCCCTTCCGCAGCAATGAACTCCATCGAGAGCCACACCATGCACCGGATGCGTTGGATGCGTTGGATGCGTTGGATGCGTTGGATGCGTGATGATGCACATGTACACATGAAATGCAAACCACAGTCGCGGGAGCGCTGCGTGTGCTACGCACATGCTGTGCACATGCTGCGTGTGCTACGCACATGCTGTGCACATGCTGCGTGTGCTGCGCACATGCTGCGCTCCCGCTGGGGTGACCGGGTCGCAGTGGGGAAAGAGGGGGGCAGTGTACCTCCGGCAGAGTGAGGACCGTGCCGAGTGGTGGTTTGGGGAGGGACGGGGAGGACAGGGTGGGGCGGTGGTAGGACGACAGCGCAAGGGTGAGGGGGCGCAGCAGGACCACATGCTGTGCATGCTGAAAGGGCAGCGTGAGGAGGTAGGGAGGGGGGTGGGGGGGAGTGCATACCAGTAGCGTTTGTCCTGCGACAGCTTGCTTGCGGTCGTTGCCAGCTCACCGCCCGAGAACACGAGCAGCACGCCCAGCAGCGGCTGCGGGAAGGCGCGCAGCAGGGGCAGCATGGAGCTCCCGGCGGCGAGGCCCGCCGTGAGCTTGACGGAACCCAGAAGCATCGGCGCCGCGCCGGAGCGCGCGCCGAAGCGCGCCTGTGCTGCGAGGCCGCCTGCGCCGTGGCAGCACGGCATGCAGCCGAACCAGGGGCCGACAGCGTTCATGACGCCGACAGACGCGGCGACGTGTGGCATGGTTAGGGGTACGGCCGGGAAGAGCTCCCTCGAGAGGAGTGTCACGGCGATCACACTGTTCAGCAGCGTCAGCTGCACAACATCACACTGTTTAGTAGCGTCAGCTGCACAGCATGCGTGGCATCACAGCACGCGAGGCATCAGCAGCGCGGCACGGGTGTGTGGCGAGCGCACAGCACGTGGGTACCGACCTATTTTAACCAGTCACGCTCCAATCACCTGGCACTGTATTTTCTGACTGCAATGCCTGTCACCGTCACACAAATTCGCCTGGACCTGTTAATGGCGCCGAACAAGGTGGGGTGCCACGCCTGCCAGATTGAGACCTGGACATTACCCTCCAGACGCAGTGCAGCCGTGCCGCACTCGACTCATATGGTGCTCTTGTGTATCCACCATGACAATTGCAGCACAGCACGGGAGCGCGCTCGAGGATCAACGGCAAGGCACGGGGTGGTCTGCGGTGCAGCACTTGCCCGTCAGCGAGGCAGCATTACAACGGCACAGGAGGGGGTGTCAGCTGCGCAGCACGGGCTCGTGGGTTGCGCAGCACGGGCTCGTGGGTTGCGCAGCACGGGCTCGTGGGTTGCGCAGCACGGGCTCGTGGGTTGCGCAGCACAGGAGCGCCAGCGGCGCAGTCACATCGCAGCACAGCGCAGCACACAGTGATGATGGCCTGCTGGAGCAGCAGTCTTCTGCGGTCACTTGCAAAGTGCGGTGCGGACAACGCTGTGCAAAAGTGGTTGCGCCGGCCCAGCACGCGATGCTGTTGTACCGGGCGTGGGATCGTGTCTCTGATGCCATGCACTGGCATCTATTAGATTAAATCATCACGACCGTGCGCCGAGATACGTTACAGGGATATGCTCCACAAGGTGGTAGAACACACAGGCAAGATTCATGGCAATGCATCAAACGCATAACCATGGCAGAATGCACCAAACACACACAGCAGAAAAGCACAGCAGCTCCTCGCAGGCGGCAACGCACAACATGCCACCGTTGCGCAGGCTACCCCTGTGGATCCTGGGATCCACAGAGGAGCACCCAGAGTCCCACAGCGGCGTCCATTGCACAGACGTTCTGCGATCTGAATCAGCGGGAGTTGTGAACAACTTGCGCAAGCGGATACTAGGCGCGCATGAAGACCAACACTGCCAAATTACAGCAGGATCGCGCACGCATGCTCTGCATGCCGTGGCGTTTAAACTGTTTTGCAAAAGTTCGAGCTGCGGTGAGGCACTCGACTGTGCTGTGTGCTATGTGACGTGTGCCGCTGTCTTTGGCTGTACAATGGCCGATGTACAGTGCACATGCCTTTTGCTATGCACAGGCCAAAGGTTGCACACCTCAAGGCTGATCTGTACCGCACACATCACCGCACACAGCAGGGCAGGCAGGGCAAGGCGGAGGCGACAGTGATGGAACGTTGCGGACAGGGTGCTCTCTTGTGCTTGCGTCCGTGGATCGCAAGCCATCTCCTGGCGCTTGAGCGATGGGCAAACGTGGTTCTTAGCAGGTATCAGGCCACTTCAATGCGGCCCCAGACAGGGATGCTTTGGATCTGGCGGGCGAATCATGCTGCATGCTGCGGGCGAGTCACACAGGCAGCAGCATGGGACGGCGCCGACTGAATGCTCATGGACGCTTCAACAGTGGCCCCTGCACTGTGCATGCAGAGCATGGCGTGCACTGTCCCCATGTCCGCAGCGCGCGCTGTCGCCATGTCAGTGAACGCAGAACCCTGCCTGCCGACAACTTGCGAGGGGCAGGAACCTCCTGCCGGATGGCAAAGGCAGCGCACAGCTTTCCATAGCGGGTCCATCTTGTCCGGCGGGACAAGAGGGTTGTGGGGTGCGAGGTGGGGGCTGCTGGCGCAACTCGCCAGCACAGCTGCCGTACGGGGACTGCCGTATGTGGGCTGTTGTGCAGCCATGAAACGCGCTGGCGATGCATGGGAATCGTTTCATGAGTCCAGGCCCGCTGAACGGCACAGCATGTCCGCCGCCACATGGAATGCTTGCGCTGCGACTGCTGCAAGGACGGCAGCGCACAGCACAGCACGTGTGGATGAACCGCCGGGTGTCAGCGCATGACAGTGTGCAGTGCATGCGCATACACACATGGCAGCACAGATGCACACTGCAACGGTGGGGGAGCAAAGGGCGCACGGCAGACACAAGTTGTTCAACGGTGCAGCCATCATGACTGCTAGCAATCAAATGCTGCTCTCCGCACTGCACAGTCTGCCGTCTCTATCAGAATGGACGCCATGGCATCGGCATGCATGGGAAGTCGCCGTTAAGGCAGCGGCTGCTAGCGTTCTGAGAACGCGTTCTTAGAGTTGTGAGAGTTCGCACCGGGAGCTGCGGGAGGGCAGCGCGGGTGAACGCCGGCCACCAGTCCGCCGGCACCGGCCGCAAGATCTTTGGCGTCGCAGGCCCGAACGCCAGCGCACCCAGCACACCAGGCGTGTCCACCAGTGTCACGCCGACACCGACCAGCACGAGCAGCAGCGCCGGAGGGAACGCGGCGGCGGCGCGGGCGACGCGGCCACAGGCGTCGCGGCAGCGGTGTATATGCATGCTGCTGCGGCGTGCTGGGTGCGGTGCGCGGGGGTGGCCAAGGCCTGCATTCGGACCCACACTTCATGCATAGCTGCTCCAGCGTGCACGGTGCCGGTTGCAGTCTTGCCAAGACCAGCTCTTGGAGTGACTGGCGGATGGATGTGGAGCGCGCCAGAGATACTGATTCAGTGCGCGGTAGCAGCAACAGCTGAGACTTGGGCGATCGTCACAGGAGAATGGCAATCCCGCACTGGCCCCAATGAAGCCGTGGCAGGAAGGCCTGATGTCCGACCAGGCGAGTCGCGGTTAATCTCTGCATCGCTGCGCGCCATGTGGCCGCAAGCGGACAGGCAGCACAATTCATGTGCAATGCATGTCCAATACAGTGCATGGAGGTGTCGGGCCCATGCTTTTTTAAAATGTTGAGGGAAAAAAACAAATTGGGCATCATGCCAAACACACGGGCGGCGGCCACAGCACCCCTGCGGACATGTGCGGAACGGTCGCCGCGCACAACACCACCAAACAGGGGAGCAGAGGGAGCATGTGTGCATACCACAACACTCAATGCAAACTTGGCTCTGTGGAAGGGATAGCTGAGTCGTCCACTGCGTACGAGTGAAGGCAATGATTGAACTTTGGATGCTGTGTGTTACGCTGAGATAGATCTGGGACCCATCAGCGCCGAGGCAACAGACAGACAGACAAAGCATCACAAGCCCCAAGCCCACTCTCCGCACGAGAAAATGCCAGAACGGACCAGCGCCTGCACAAAAGAAAGCACGCACGCACGCACGCACGCACGCACGCACGCGCATGCACGCACGCACGCACGCACGCACGCACGCGCACGCACGCACGCACGCACGCACGCACGCACGCACGCACGCACGCACGCACGCACGCACGCACGCACGCACGCACGCACGCACGCACGCACGCACGCACGCACGCACGCACGCACGCACGCACGCACACACACACACACACACACACACACACACACACACACACACACACACACACACACACACACACACTGCTGGAAGCGAGCGCTGTGGGCCGACAGGTGCTGCAGCGGGTGCTGAGCACTGTGATATACTTATCATTGTCAGTCGTGCTTACTAGCGCTGCCCCTGTGCCATGCATCGGCCGATGCGGAAACGGTGGAGCATTATGATGTTGCAACGCTGGGCCGCTGCGAACTGAAAATCCCCGGCCGCGCACAGATCCTTTCTGTAGCTCGACACAATCCCAACGCAAAAACAGGATGCCTGTGCACTGCACGGTGTGGTGAGAGACATGCCATGCGAGCATGGACGATCTTGGTCTGGCCGCTGCAGGGCGCGGAGCCACATCTTTGGCCCGCTGTTCAGATTGCAGTACGATACCACTAGACTGCGAGCCGCACAGCACGTCATGAGGTGGCATACGGTGGTTGCAGTCTGGTGGTGCACCACCTGCTGTGGCACAACTAAGGATCTCATTGCAAGGTCAAAGGAGCGTGCAGCTGCCGAATTGGACCGAAGCATCCACAGCATGGGTCAGCACCTGGTCGCGCATTGCCGATCGAGCCGCTCCATCCATCGCCTCCGGAGCTGCCCTGCAGCTCCACCTGCGCGGAACTGTCCGGCTCGCTTGCGCTGTCCGCTGCGCCGCCGCACAGTACAGCAGCGCGCGCAGCATCGGCGCTTTGCCGAGCGTGCCCTGTGCTGGTGGCTTGTGGGTGGCCGGTCTTGTCTGTAGGAGGTCTTGCACCATTGCAGGAGCTTGAGCCCACTGCGGCTACACGTGCAGCATCTGTCTGCCGCAGTACGGCATCCATGTGCGAAGGTGCGTTGGAGTACCGCTCGTCGGGGTCGCAGGCAGGGCTGCCAGCGACCGCATCGCTGCCGTCCTCTTGCAGACGCGACGGCTGAGCATCAAAAGCGCAGCGCGCATGTGCTGTGGCCACCGGGTTCGCAGCAGGGGATTCTGCCGCGTCACAGCACGCGTCGCCGCCAGTGGCAGCTCCCCCCGGCTGATATTTCACAACAGCAAACAAAACATAGACTGCCGCCACGATGCCCAGAATCAGCCCGTGCGCCCCAAGCCACGGCCGCCACGGCCCCCCTTGCTCGGTGAACATGACCATGTCGGCACCCTTGATTGCAAGCTTGAGACCGATGCCAACTTGTATGCCGCGGATGACGCTGTCGTGGACGAGCCGATTCCCCGCGTCGATGAGTTTCGTCACTCCTAGGACGAAGACAACGGTGCTGACTAGGACGCCCGCGAGGAGCGTCTGCTCCAGCGTGATGCCGTCCTCGGTGATGGCCACGGCGGCGATGGACTTCATCGGCTGCACGGGGATGGGCACGCCAAAGGCGGCGCCGGAGTACAGGTTGTACAGGCCCGAGAAGACGAGGGTGGTGCCGAGGTCGAGGCCCACGGTGTTCACCAGCGCCACCTGCACGCCCATCGCCGCACGTTTCAGACCTGACCAAGGCAGCTTGCGCATGCATGCTGCAGTGCACAAGGTTGTATGCACTGCCCTGGTGCTTTGCTTTGTTACCATTGCAATTGCAAGAAATGCTTAGCCGCGCGGCCTAACGCAGGTGTAGAACGCATGCCAGCACACGGCAAGGTGCGTGTTTGCGGCATGAACGAATAGGCAGTGGTGCATCCGTGCACACAAACAGGGACACCGCTCGTGCTGCCGGGCGGGATGTGGCGGCAGCCCGTGTGGCCTGTGCCTCGCGGCCTCGGAGACGGCCGCGAGGCACCGGCCCCGTTGCGCGCGCCGGCGCGTCCGTGCAGACTGCTGGGTTCGAGTCGGCGCCCGCCGGTGGGCTCGGCGCATGCTGACTGTGTTTGGTGTGGGCGTGGGCTGCGTGGTACTGCGTGCTGTGTGAGTGTCTGCTTTCGAGCCGGCGCTAGTTCGGTCTGGCATTTGCTCGTGCGGAGGGTGGCCTTGGTGCTTGCGGTGGCCGGTCTGTCTGTTGCTCGTGCGGAGGGTGGCCTTGGTGCTTGCGGTGGCCGGTCTGTCTGTTTGCTTGTTGCCTGGTCTGTTGCCTTGGCGCAGCTGAGTCCTAGATCTATCACTGTGTAACACAAACAGGGAAATTTGGTGGCACCATCGGCGCTGCGGATGCCAAGCTCTTTCTCCCTGCGACATTGCGTTTGCTGATGCACAGCCGCCATGGTTACCGGCACATCGACCGCCCCTGTGGTGAGTCGTCAACGCCGATGCGCTGACCGTCCAGAACTATGCCATGAGAGCCATGCCCAAGGGGGACCCTCGGCAGCCGCCACTGCAACCGGCCTGTTCGCCGTGTCTTCCGCACAGTGACAAGGGAGAACAGGAGAGCAAGGATACCCTCGCCCAGGCGACCGAGATCGAGCCGAAAACGATGAAGATACAACCGCCCAGCACACCACAGCACAGCACAGCTCGCTCACGAGGAGCCGATCGTTTGACAGATCCGTGTGGAACAATCGCGGAACAGCGAAGCGATGCAGATCCATGTGGCAAGAGAGGCGCTGGAGCGTTGCGTGCGTTGCCGTCCGCAACCTGCTCATGCATGCCACTTCAATGCACGAGCGCAGAGAGTATGGGGGCAGGGCGAGAGCCTAGCGCAGTGAGTGGACAGCGCACGAACTGGTTATGTGTGCTGCCTACAGCCGTACACACTGCTGAATGCGTGTTGGTTCACTTCAAGGGTGCCGCTCGAGGGCAACACAAGTAGCTAGCCTCTATAGTGCCTTTTTTAAAGCACTTCAGATGTATAAGTCCACAAGCGAGCAGCCACGCCGTACTCAGAGGATGCCGCTGTCACTCAAAGGATGCCGCCAGCAGTTGCGGCGGCATCAGCACTGACACTGCCTTGGGCACACGGCGGCGTGACCCGCTGCCAGTGTGACCGTGTGACCGGCGGCATATGCTTGACCCGCTGGGCACACACCGCTGCGTGCCCAGGGGGTGATGCCAGCCCCTGAGTGTCTGCCTTGCCAAATAGGCAATGCCAAAGTCGCAAATGCCGAGCCGGCGGGCCCCACCAGCACCATCGCAGGCGCCCCCAGCGGCCGCGGCACGCAGGTCCGCCTGGGACGCGAGGTGTCCGGTGTGGACGCCAGATCATGTATATGAGGCGATTGCGGGTGAATGGCAGCCAGCGACACGCGGCCGGGCACAACTGCCTTGCACAGCATCCCATGTTTATGGCTATCAGCCATGATACAGGTGTGTAACGCGATCCAGGAACAGGAAGGTCTGTCAAAAGTTGCTGGTCTTCATGACTCTGTTAGCACAGGTATCAATGTTTCAACTTAAGTGAGACTCCACCAGAGGTGTGGCGGCTCTTACAGCAACGTGAAAAGGATGCGCAGATTCCAAGCTGATGCTCGGGAAATACTATACGCTGTCCAAGTGGCTGCCTCAGTGACACATGTGTGCAAACCCGTGTGTGGCACCCAAGCCCCGGCTCCGGCCTCCCTTACCCTTACTGCCGCTACCGCCCCCCCCGCCGCGGCCCACGCCCCGACGCGCGACGCGCCCCTCGCCTCTGACCGAGAGGCAGCGCCTCCTGCCGCACCCCCGCTGCCCCGATCGCAGCGGCCTCCGCAGCGCGGCGACCTCTTGGCATTCCTCACCACGCGCATGGCGCTGCTGGACGTGAAGGTGATGCACCCGCTTGCCAGGTCGCATGTGCGCGGTGCGTCACGTGAGGCTGGCGCGACCGCCGAGAAGGGCGCACGGCAAAAGCGCGACAACTATGGCGCCATCACAGGTGCCGCCCAGTTCATCCCGCTCGTGCATGAGACGTATGGCAGGGTTGGACGGGACGCGTACCGCTTCCTCCAGACGGTCGCGGAGGTTGCCGCGGGACACGGGGCGGTGTCAAAGCGTACTTTCCTTCTCAATGCCATGCGCGACCTGTCCACAACATTGTGCCGCGCGCTGGCGCGCCAAGCCCGCGCGGCCGCGCCCCTCCGTGCTAGACTGGTCGGACGGGCGCTGCTGCCGGGCCTTCCTGTCCCCACAGACGGCCTGCCGGCGCTGACAGGCCATCGCGCATAAGCTTGCGTCGCCCCCCCCCCCCCCCCCCCCTCGCCCATCCCGCCCCGAGAGCCCCCCCCTCCACCCATTTCACCCTGCAGCCCCCCCGCCCCCCCCCCCCCCCGCACCCGACCCCTTCCTCTTCCCTCCCTCCCTCTTCCCTCCTCCCAGCGCACGTCCGCCGTTTCTCCTCTGCGCCCCTCCCGGACGCCGCTCGGGCTGCCGGGCTGGCTGAGGCTATTGCTCCTGGGACCGGTGCCTCTAGGCCTCGGACATCGCCGTAGCGCGCGCTGTCGCGCCCGTGCAGACTGCTTGTGTCGCGCTGACGACCGCTTGTGCGCCCGGCGAGTGCTGGCTGTGTGTTTGGTGTGCGCGTGGCCTGCGTGGTACTGCGTGGTGTGTGCGTGTCTGCTTTCGCGCTGGCGTTAGTTCGTTCTGGCGTTTGCTTGTGCGGCGCGTGGCCTTGGTGCTTGCGGTGGCCGGTCTGTCTGTTTGTTTGTTGCCTGGTCTGTTGCCTCGGCGCTGCTGAGTCCTAGATCTATCACTGTGTAACACATGTGTGCAAAAAGCACCAAGGCACACACAGCTAGGGGAAGACCTCTCATGCCAAGCTCCGTTACGATGAGTGGCAACTCGACCACGGCCATGTCCGGTGTAAACATTGCTCAAAGTTTGATAGTTGGATCGAGCATGGGATCGCTGTCAGCCTCGTACGTGTGATTGCGGACAGCTCTTCCATTGACCACCCCACACATGGCGATGGATTGTGGCAGTGTTCCTTTTCCCTGTCCCCAAAAGGAAGGATTTTTCGCACACAGCCAGAATACAGTATGTGGATCTGCATCGCGGACTGAGCAGCGATGATGGATCAGTGATAACCGCCGTGTGCATTTGCAGAGCTTGGTGTAAGCCATGATGCGAGTACAGCGAGCCCAGCAGTACTTGTTGAATGTCGCAAGCAGCCACTCATTCAAGGCGTGTCCTTGTATTCATTGCGTCACTTGATCTGTGGGTGATGGTGCAGAGCGAAAGCGTGAAGTGGCCAGCATTGACGGGGAAGCCGCACAGTGAGGGGCAGGAATGTGCCCAGGTCTCCAAGGCTACCACTGACGTCCCCAGCGCTCAGATGCTTCAACGGGACAATTAAATGACCGCTTATCCTGGTTTTCAGCTTCCTGGACGCGGAAGCCCCCCAGCCAGTCGGCGTCGGCGCTGCTGATGACACGACCTCGACCACGACGGTGTCGTCACCTCTGCTGCTGGAAACATCCGCCCAGCCCATCACACAGACAGGAAAAATTCAAACCTCTCCTCGAATAGCAGATCGTGAAGCAGAATTCGGTGCTGTATACCAAGCAGTGCTGAGAAAACAACAAGCAACACTCCAACGTGCGCAGCCCGAATTCAAGGACGAAGGCAGTCACAACTGCAATGACGGAGAAACCGATAATGCCAGAGAGCCTACGTATGATCTGGGGGAGAAGGTGCTAAGTCCAAGAAGTACGGGACTTCAAACGGCTATCGATACCAAGGTGCTGTTGAGCAGCGGTGCAGCAGCGCAGCTGTACGGCTGCCACCGCGTGTAGCGCAATTCTGGTCGCCTGAGGAAACACCTACCATGCACATTCCCGCCAGCGCCAGGCTCGGTTGCCGGCAGCCAAGCCCATCTCACTCTCGCACGTTCCCCAGACCTAGACGGTGCTTAATTACGATCCTCAATCAATGCACGACATATTATCAGCCAGCCAGTGTATCGAAGACTAGAGCACATCATGTGCCACGCTGAACAGCCGGCTCTGCCAGCGCCATCAAGGTGGCACTCTTCCTCCCAGTCACTCGGCTGTCCTGAGCATGTGCAAATCTGTGACGTCAATTCAATGGCAATCTGTCACCACAATTCAATGGCAATCTGTGACCACACATCCGCGGACGTGCACGCGCTTCAGGTGCCGGCCGCCAAGGTGATGGCCGCCAAGGTGATGGCCGGTATTCGTCCGTCCGCGCTGTCGGCCTCGTGGTTCAAGAAGCGCAGCATTTCGAATGAGGTCCTCCTTATTGACCTGAACATGCTTGGCTCTGCGGACCAGGGTCAGGCACATGCTCCTCAGCTTGCTCGAAATCGTGTTTTTTGATGCCGGCTGTTCCCTTCCCATGCACGAACCCCTCTCTGTCCTGTCCGCTGCCAGTCTGTCTGCCGAGCTGTCTCCGGACCACGTGGGCACGGCAATTCGGGCATCGAATCCTACCAGTACACGGGACACCTGCCTGTGGCGGGCGGTCGCCTCGTATGAGCTGGCGTCCGACCACTTCACGCTCCACATGGACTAGTCCATGTACTCACGCACACACATCAGCCGCTCGGAGCGGCAGTGTTTCTCAGGCCTGCAGGCTTCGCAATATTAATGCAGACATCAGGGCGGGCGGCATGTTGTGTGCTTGCAAGCACCGCGGTGTTACCGCTGCTGCCGCCGACGCCGTCGCCGGCCCCCCTCGGTGGCCGCCTCAGGAAATGCCCCGGCCGCGCCCTGCCTCTCGCACGTGGACTCTGTCGCCCTGGAGTGGGTGTCGCGCCGTACACGCGTTCGCAGTCCGAGGTTGCATTCAACAGCTGTCTACCCCCTCATGCATGACGTTGTGCAACAGTTGTTGACCCCCTCGCACCAGTCGTCTAGCCCCTCGAATCGTGGTGTTGCGGTCGACCTGCAAGATCTTCTCACATGCCGGGTGACTATGCGGTATCGTTTAGTGACCTGGTTACCTCTATGTGTGCTTTCTGTGCAAGCGAGCAGTGTATGACGCACATTCTGACCTGCATGGCGATGACCCTCCGAGTCGGGAGTACAGGTGGCTGCACATTAATTTAGTACTTGCTGTGGTTCTGCCACTGCTTTTGCTCTGCGCCAGGCTTGCAAAGGGTTGCCTGCCTACAGGATGACCTGTGCTCAGTGGTAGCCAATTCGTCCTTTCGTCTGCAGACGATTTTGTGCAATTGCCAACACGGTCACTTGCCTGACGACAGTTTTACGATAATGGCTACGCGTGTGTGTTCCGGTCAGCGGGCTCCATGGCACAGCCAACCGGCCTAGTCGGCGCGGTACGCGTCTATGCTCAGGCACGAGGAGCCGGCGACAGGTACCGCGGCATCGGTGCCGATCGAGCCGGCGCAAAATCGGCGCAGAGCCGGTCACATGCGTTACAAACGGATAGATCGACGCTGCATCAGCGCTGAGGGAAGAAAGCACAGACCAATATTATATATTATATACAAACAGATACAAGCAGCACGGGCACAGTTACCTATAAATATGGGCACCTGGAGTGGTCTGGAGTGGCCTTAAGTGGCCTGGAGTTGCACCCAGTGGCCAGCACATTGCAATTGGCTACAAGTGGCAATGGTTGGGAAGCAACCCGGAAGGGTTTGGGGATGTTTGGGAAAGGAAGCTCCATTCTCCCGGAGATCAGGGTCCATTAGGCCCAAAACAACCCGTCTTCGCAATACCACAAAACAAAGCTACAGGCAGGCACGGAGCATGTAGATATTCCCCATGGACGTCCCAGACTCATTATGGGGGGTCCCGGGTGTCTGCATGAACACTGGACGTCGCGGCGTGCTATTGAGCTGAGTGCACACCCCCCTTCGATCACCCAACATATCGGCATGAATCGCATGTACAAGGAGCACACTCGTGCTGTCAGTGGGGACTGCCAGGCCCGGCAGAGGCGCCCTCCTGGCCAGCCTGGCACGGATTCGGAGGCCGGGCGAGCGGCCGCGCGTGCATGGCCGGCGTGCGAGCGTGTGGCATAGGAGTACGCGCGTGTGCAAATCAATCACAATACCGCGCATGGCATTAAACATCAACGTGCGCTTGGAGACCGCGCCATGCTCCTCAGCCATTTCTGCTATCATGCGGAGGAACCGATCATATGATAGACCTCCGGCCCAACTCTGCCGTATGTCGCACGTGCAAGCGGATTCGAATGAACTTGGCGGCAGCAGTGATGGTGCTGAATTCGATGCGCTTCTCCTGGTCGCTCCTCGCCGCAGTCGCGCCTGCTCTCCGTGGGCCATGTACATGATGTAGCTGCGCATGCAGCGCCAACCAGAATGCAGCATACCATGTGGTCAGCCTAGGACTGCAGTGATCACTCACTCATGAATACACACGATCATGTAACCAACACATGTTACCCACGGCCAGAGATCACTCACAGTTTCAAAGCTCTGGATCTTCGCAATTTGGCTCAGCGGCGCGCGTATCTGCTGACCCAGGGAAGCAACTTGCCGCATGCACACAGGTATAGCACGTGCAGCATTCATGCAGCACAATCACCACACGCATCGGTGACGGCGACAGCCGTCGTGCCGTCACACCGGAGACAGTCCAAAGTTGTGGACGTATACCAGTGGCTAGATGTGTCAAACAAATGTCATCCTGTTTTCGTCGGCGCTGCTAAGGCCTAGGTGTATCACACTGTAATACACAGGTATCGAGATGGAGGTCGAAGTGCCTGGCTTCAAGTTGTGGCGCTTGGCACCCAGCTGCAGGGCTTGACAAAGCAATTACAAGTAGGGCTATTGAAAACGTTGACGAAGCTTTCAAGATGTTCACCGCACGTTTCCAAAACGTAATTCATCTCTTGCTTATGTAAGAAGTACTTTCCATTTTTTGCCTCGCTTTCCGCACTCCGGATCCGCGGGTACACCGCCCATGAGAGCCCGAGGGCGCACGCCCCCCTCAGGGCGGGGCGTACCAGCCTCCCAATTGCGGCCCAGCAGGGGTGTAAGGGCGCGGCAAGAAAGGCGCTCGTCGCGTTGCATCGCATACCCCGCTGCAGCCCTCGGCCACCTGTGGGAAGATAGGGGGGGCCAGCACGGAAAGTGGGGCCGGCCAAGTGAGGCCGACCATGTAGGGCTGGCCATCGCCGCAGCAGCCGCAGCCCCCGGTCTGTCATAGCGTCCAGCGGCCGCCTACAAAATGTCCGACGGGACATTGTGGCCAGGCAGGGACGCCCGCCCTGCCAGCCGCATGCGCAGCGGAGCCGCAGCGAGGACCTGGCGCATCACACCACGGCAGAGAGTTGTGGAGATTTCGCACATGGCATTCTGCAAGAACACTCGCCTGGATACGGCCCCTGAAGCCGCAGCAAGGTCAGCAATCTTATTCAGGAAGGCAGATGCACCCCTGCCCACAAATGCATGCATGTGGCCGCAAATTCATGCATGTGGCCGCAAATGCACCCGTGCCCACACGCACCCGTGCCCACACGGCCTAACGTCTCATGCGACGTGTACAGGGACATGTACAGTGACACGAAGCGGCCCGAGCCCGTGCCGGAGCAGCCGTACTTGTCGCGCTTTCTGTCGCCCATCAGCTGGGCTGCAGCGCTGGGCCTGTTCGCCGTGGCGTCGACCCGGGAGGGGGCCACCGGGCAGGTCACGCACACATCGGCCACGATCGTATCGCAGGGCATCATCACGAGCAGGTCGCCCCGTTTCGGGTAGCACTGCGAGCTGGGGGCAGCAGGCGGGCGCAGAACGCGGCCGCACGGTTCCAACGACCCTCCGGCAGGCGCTGCAGCAGACTAGGGGCAGCCAGGCCCAATAGCGGCAGGGACTCACGCCGCACCGTGCACAGGCCGGCCGGGGCGTCCGCCTCAGCGTCCACGGCGGTGCTGAGCTCCATCGCGCCAGCACGGCCGATGGCCGCTTCGCCGAGGACGTCGATATCCGTGGCGTCGACCTTGTCGGCTGCAGCAGTTGCGACCCCGATCGTAGCGGTGACGGCCGAGATGGCAGCAGCGGCGGACACGGCCGCGGCCACGGCGGCCGGAGCCTCTGAGTTGCCAGCGGGCGCGGCGGCGGCGTGGAGCGGAGGAGAGGTGTCCGCTTCTTGTCCGGAGGGGCGCAGGGGGGTTGGTGGGGAACGCGTGAGCGTCTTGGTGTCATGTTGGGTTGAAGGTACGACCGAGGCGCTGGGAGGCGGGGTGGGTCGAGTGGGCGCACCGGCGGCAGCACAGCTGGCGGACTCACAGGAGGGGCCCGGCGGCTGGGCCGAAGGCCATGCGCCCAGCACATCCGGGTACTGCGAGAGGCTTTTGATGGGGGGTTCAAGAGACGTGGAGATACCCGCCTGCATGATGAAGCGGCGCCATGCCTGCGTGATCGCATCGTGGCGGGCAACCACCGTGCGCCACACCGCATTGCACAGGAGGGCATGCGACCCATGAGCAGGCGATGCCCGGCCGCACACGCAGACGCCGTCCGCCTCCTGGCCGATGAACAGCGCTTCACCTAGTTGCAAGCGCACATTCACACAGGACTCCATGGCAGTCAGCTCAGTACTCGATGTCGCACCGGGTCTGGCTTTCAAGATCCTTTTGAAAGCCGAGGCCATCGAGCCCGCGCAGCTGTGCAGGCGCGCCTGGCCGGCCAGGCTCTGTTCCTGTGCCGCCGACGACGGGCTGCTTCATCCAGCGCTGCAAGCAGCGCGGCCGTGCGGGCATCACAGTCGGCCCGGCTGACCGCATTCTGCAGCCGCGACATGCGAATGGCCGACCCTCTGCCGTTCAGGCCAGCGCATTCTGCGGGGGCGGCGGAGCACTCAGACAGCCTCGGGATGCTTGGCCACTGCTGGCGCAGCTGCAATCTACATCGTCAAGAGTGTGGCGCATGGCGACTCCCGCAGCGCCCCAGAACGGCAGGCTGCGCTCTGTCCCTTCCGCGAGGGCTGCATGGGCGAGTGCGGCAGACGACAGGCGGGCAGCGTCAGCGATTGGCTGAGTGAACCTGCGGAAGCCTATATATATATATATATGCCGCCCATATACATGCTGCCGTGGCAATGGGGGAGCTGGGCTTGCAGGCGCTGTGCGCTTGTGAGGCTGGTCATGTCCAGAACTTTGCCGAGGCACTTCAGCAGCGCTTCCATCACTTGGTGCAGCGGCTCCTCCAGAAACCGCCACTGCGTGCTGCGCAGCAGGTGCAATTCACTATGATGTAGGCAGTTGTGCATATCAAGCCATTTCACCTGTGGGGACAGTGGCAGTGCGTTTAGCTTTGCGATCTGCGCGCGAGTGGCTGCGCTGCAGCGGGAGATATGCGCCGCGACGCACTCATCGCTGCCCAGCGGGGTGCCGCACACCACGACGCTGTCCGGGGCGATGCGCAAACTGTGCAAAGCGGCGACGTGCGCAGCTGTGTCCATGGCCGTGTCATAGATGCTAGTATTCTGCGGCTGGCAGGGGTGGCCGGCCATGATCAGCGCTGCACCGGCAGCGACGTCTTGCAGAGGAGCACTAGAGTGTGTGCTGTGTGTGCCACCGTTTGACACTGGCGTGGGATCTCCCCAACTCCCCGCCCTGGCCGCCTTCGCACGCATGGAGTATGGATCGCCATCGCCGCTGCTGGCACGTCAGCAAGACGGGTCGAACGCGGTTTTGTGGAGTGCATCTGGCGTGAAGCAAGGCGACCCCATCGGCCCCCTCTACTTCGCCATCGCGTTCCGGCCCACGCTATTAGCGGCGCAAGAAGCGGCCCCTGACACGTTAGCCATCGCGTGCCACGATGACCTCACGGTGCAGGGCACGGTCGAGCAAGTGGTCGCCATGGGTCGAGTTGTGCAATCCCGTCACCAGTGCAACAAGCAGAAGACGCTCGTCCACTGCACCGATCCCGCCAAGGCCTCGCACGCAGCCGCCTGCCTAGGCGCCACGGTCGCCACTGACGGCATGGTCGCATGTGGCGCGCCACTGGGCACCCCTGCCTATGTGGAGGCGTATGTGCGCCGTGGATGCAAACGCACCGTCGAGCTCATGCAAAAGCTGGCAGGCCTCCCGCTGGCGGCCCAGACACGGTGGGCTGTCTCTTTCCAGTGCCTGCAACATCGCGAAGCACACCTGCTGCGCACTACCGACTGGGCCCACCTCGAACAGCCGCTCATGGGCGTCGAGAACGCCAGCATACACGCCATGTGCCGCATCATCGAAACGCAACAGCTCACCGACCTACAGCGTGAGCAGGCCTTGCTCCCTCATAGACATGGCGGCATGGGTCTGCGACACTACACAGCCGACGTTGCTGACGCCGCGCGCCTCGCGTCGGCAGCAGTTGCGCACGCGGTGCTCGCGGACGGCATCGACGGCGGCAAGCCGTTCCGCGGCGACGCCGCGGTCCAGCACCAGGCCCCGCCTCGCACGCTTGCGGAAGGCATGGCCGGCCGTGCAGGGAATCTCAGACAGCCCGACTCCAGCCGACGCCTGGGCGTCCGACGCTGGCTCGAAGCTGCGCATGACGCAGCTCCAGAGCGCGCTTAGCCGGGCGGAGGCCGACGCGCGCTGGACCGCCACGCACGACTATCTCGAGACCCTGAAGCACGGTCCAAATCCCCAATCGGCGGAGACGGCGTGCGCTGATCTCGCTCGCCTCCTCAGCTGCTCTGGCTCGCTGGCCTCGGCGTTCCTCACTGCCTGCCCCGGCCCGGTGACGGGCCTGACCGACCATGAATTCCAGGTGGCTGTGCTGCTGCGGCTGGGTGAGCCGCTGCTACCCGTCCTGGAGTCGGATGAGGCCTGCCCCTGCGGCCGCGTGGCTGCGTCCGGTACGCACAGTGTCATATGCGGACAGCTATGGGCACGTTCAGTCCTAAAGCACGACCTGATCACCGTGGCTTGGAGGCGGGTGCTCATGCGCGCGTCGCTCGCTTCATCGCTTGAGCCGCACGTTGGCAAGCTCCCCGGGGGCATACGCGTGCTCCCCCTCCGCGGCAGCCGGCAGTCGCCACCAGCCGCGCCGCCTGCGGACTTTACGCGCCCGCCGGCTGCGCCGTCTGCGAGTGCACCGGCCGCGCCGTGTCAGAAAGACCCGCCGCCGCCGCCGCCACCGGACCCCCCAGCCGATGCCGCGCCGGTCCAGCCCCCACCCCATCTCTCGCAGGCCCCCCAGGCTTCGGACGTGCCCCACACCCCTCATGGCACCCAAGCCCCGGCTCCGGCCTCCCTTACCCATACTGCCGCTACCGCCCCCCCCGCCGCGGCCCACGCCCCGACGCGCGACGCGCCCCCCGCCCCTGACCGAGAGGCAGCGCCCCCTGCCGCACCCCCGCTGCCCCGATCGCAGCGGCCTCCGCAGCACGGCGACCTCTTGGCATTCCTCACCACGCGCATGGCGCTGCTGGACGTGAAGGTGATGCACCCGCTTGCCAGGTCGCATGTGCGCGGTGCGTCACGTGAGGCTGGCGCGACCGCCGAGAAGGGCGCATAACAAAAGCGCGACAAATACGGCGCCATCACAGGTGCCGCCCAGTTCATCCCGCTCGTACATGAGACGTACGGCAGGGTTGGACGGGACGCGTACCGCTTCCTCCAGACGGTCGCGGAGGTTGCCGCGGGACACGGGGCGGTTTCAAAGCGTACTTTCCTTCTCAATGCCATGCGCGACCTGTCCACAACATTGTGCCGCGCGCTGGCGCGCCAAGCCCGCGCGGCCGCGCCCCTCCGTGCTAGACTGGTCGGACGGGCGCTGCTGCCGGGCCTTCCTGTCCCACAGACGGCCTGCCGGCGCTGACAGGCCATCGCGCATAGGCTTGCGTCGCCCCCCCCCCCCCCCCCCCCTCGCCCATCTCGCCCCGAGAGCCCCCCCCCCTCCACCCATTTCACCTTGCAGCCCCCCACCCCCCCCCCCCCGCACCCGATCCCTCCCTCTTCCCTCCCTCCCTCTTACCTCATCCCAGCGCACGTCCGCCGTTTCTCCTCTGCGCCCCTCCCCGGACACCGCTCGGGCTGCCGGGCTGGCTGAGGCTATAACTCCTGGGACCGGTGCCTCGCGGCCTCGGACATCGCCGTAGCGCGCGCTGTCGCGCCCGTGCAGACTGCTAGTGCCGCGCCGACGACCGCTTGTGGGCCCGGCGAGTGCTGGCTGTGTGTTTGGTGTGCGCGTGGCCTGCGTGGTACTGCGTGGTGTGTGCGTGTCTGCTTTCGCGCTGGCCATAGTTCGTTCTGGCATTTGCTCGTGCGGCGCATGACCTTGGTGCTTGCGGTGGCCGGTCTGTCTGTTTGCTGTCTGTTTGCTTGTTGCCTGGTCTGTTGCCTCGGCGCTGCTGAGTCCTAGATCTATCACTGTGTAACACTGGCGTGGGATCTGGTCCAAAGCGCACTGATGGCTTCCATTGATCATGCATCCCCCCTCTCCTGTGTGGTGATTACTAATCACTACTGTATAGTATATATGCGTTCTTTTATATGTGCTAGTAATAAAACAAATTGGTGTCTGCAATGATCGAGTGATACTAGGTCAATAAGATTGATCATGCCGTGTTTTGGTGGACATGCGCATGCACTTGAATTGTGTGCATGCACTACAAGGACGGTGGACATCCTGAGAGGATGTCCTCAACATCAGACTGGACAACATCCTGGAACAAGGGACAGGACGTATAGTAGGACGTCATGCTGAACTTGCGAGAAGTCCCTGCCGAGCCCAGGACTCATGGATGGACCTGCAAGGACGGCTGCCAGGACATCCGACCTGCTATGCCAGGACCTCACCCGTGTAAGCAGCACGTCCGCAGGACGTCTTGGGTTAGTTTCGCAGGATCCTGGCGGGCAATCAGGATCCCGGGCTCAAGTCAGGATCCTGAATCGGCAGGCCGTCAGGCCGTCAGACAGGATGTCCTGGCGTCGCAAGGACTCCCGAGGATGTCTTGGGTTAGTGTACCAGGACCGTTCGATGCAGACGGGATCCTGGCGGGATACACAGGACAAGCTTGCAGTTGCTGGGATACCATGACATGACGTCCTGGTGAAAAAAGGCAGGACTCATAGCCATAGCCAGTGCTGGAAGTCATGACCTCATGGGTTTACACATGAGGACTCCTGGTGAGTGCCAGGCCAACATATCATGACATGCTGGGTTTACACAGCATGCCTCCTGGTCGCGGCCAGTACAGCTGCACATGTGCACCTCAGGCTGCTAAGGTGGCCTGGAACTGCCACTCGCAACAATGCGTGGCCCTGCTATGGATGCCCTCTCTCATAGGGGGTCATCACGACTACTCTGCTCATGCGCTCTTCAGTGCTTCCCACACAATCTAGACTACACCACACTACAGGCAGTGCAGCGCTGTTCAGAGTTGTGGCGGTCCTTTTACCTTATGGCTCCGGACACGAGCTCTGAACAAAAGCGTCGCTGGCGCCCTCTACATGTCAGGCAGCTGAGAATGTCAGAGGACTGCTAAGGGGACTTGAAACTTGACTAGACCCTCTTGCTGGCACCATTGGAGAGGTATGCGCTGCTACAGACGTCTACCCGGTACACACTATCTTCAGAAGTTTGCCACCGTCAGATCAGCCACTGGCAGTCGACGCCTCACTCTCAAGCTGCTGTAAGATACCCTGCATTGATACACGCGCATCCATACAACAGATCGAGCCCGATGTATGTATGTCTTGAAGGCACTCGGCCACTGCACATGTACATGCGTGTACATTATGTACCGCAGCTGCGCAGCACCACGCGTACAAGTGCATGCATGTGTGCTGAGGATTGCACACCTTTGCGTTCTAGAAGGTATCCTTGCCGGTTTGCGTCGCCCCTACCTCCTCCAGCGGCTCATCAGCTGCAGCTGTTCTGCAAGTTTTTGGACTTCCAGGCCATCGCCTGCTTTCTTGGATAGAGTATACGTAGGGTCTATGTCATGGGTTGAGGAGGGCACTCAGCGTGGTGGCAGACTCAGCTTGCACCACAGGCAATCTCATGCATGCAAAGGTTGGTGTACCCTCAGGCTGTGGTAATCAAAGCCTACGCGAGCATATGGCCTGTCATGCACAGGTCTGCACACGAAGGGGATTAGTTCATCTGCCGGCCTCACCTGTGCGGGTCGATCTAACGTTGCCGCCATGCTTGCAGCTGAGGCCAGGTCCGGGCCTGCTGTCAGATTCAATAGAACGGCTCACTGCGCGGTCTGTGTGTGCACAACCCATCGGCTTGGACGTCACAGCTTTACTGTGCGGGGTCATGCGTTGTGTGCTGCAGCCGTCGGCACACTGCCTTGCTGGACCAGTGTGGAGCTGCATGTGGTCGGCTTGCCGGGTACCTACCTACCTGCAGATGTCTGGGGCACCTTATGTTGGGCCACATCGGTGTCCAACCCGGCATATGGGCCCCATACTACCATGCATGCGTCCAGTCGCATCTACCAGTGGCAGTGTCCGTCGTCATACCTGACTATTATCCCTACTTCCAGTTGTGGAGTCTTCATAGCGTTTCCCAGAGGCTTCAGCTGCACCCTGTCTTGGGGAAACTCTCATCTGATGCCCACTGCGCATCCTGTGGGATATGATGTCCCACTGTACATACTGGGGACGTCACGACTTGCCGAAAATCACCCATCCTTGGGCAAGCAGGCTGTTTCCCTTGCTGGCCAGCATGCTTATCAAATAAAGCCTGCATGCACCGGCGGCCTCTTAGAGTGAGACCCCAAGTTGATCCGCCCAGGGCACCTGCAGCTGATCCTTTTGCAAGGCAATGTTACACGCCTGTGATCGCTGAAAGCACCTCAATATGATCGGATGCCGATATCGATGTGAGCGTGAGATATCTGTGCAAAAGGTACATCTTACTGTCACATTGTGATTGCTGAAGGCCTAATCAGCGCCGAGCGAACAGAGCAGGGCACAAGCTCAAGCACGTTGGCCACAGTCAGCGTTGCCGCTGCAGGCAAGGTGATGAAACGCTTCCTACTCTGACTACCTGACACGCAAGTATTGCTCACAAAGGTCTGAGTCATATGCATAGTACCCTGAATGCGAATGCGCTCTCCAAAAACAAGGAGCCAGTTGTGGTACAATGGTGTTTGACACAAGCGTGCCTTGAGCAAAATCATTCAATCATGATGGTTTATGACACGAGCATGTCTTAAGGATCCAATAGCAGTTCTGCTATTGGCCTATTAGGAACACACTGCAATTGGTGGATGGGCATTGCTGACATACACACGATCCACCTGATCCCGCATATGCATGGCCGTAACAAGAAATAGCTGCCTGTGTGTTACACAGTGATAGATCTAGGACCCAGCAGCGCCGAGGCAACAGACCAGGCAACACGCCAACAGACAGACAGGGCACCGCAAGCACCAAGGCTACTCTCCGCCTGTGTGCGGTTTGTAATCAGCTGCATCAATTGCATACCTTGGTGGCAGTGAACCCTCATGCTCGCGCACGCCACAAGCGATTGGGCATGCAAGTGCCCTTGCGTGCCCATGCGCACCTGCAGCCACAGGGCACGCAAGTGCACTTGCGTGCCCCTGCGCACCTGCAGCCACAGGGCACGCCAGTGCACTTGCGTGGCCCTGCGCACCTGCAGCCACAGGGCACGCAAGTGCACTTGCGTGCCCTTGCAGCCACAAGGCACCGAAATCTACCTTGGCGCTCCACTCACGATATACATACCGCCTCGACAGTTGACCATAGCTGACCCAGCCACATACAGGTACGTGAGACAATCTCTCCCGAAATAAATCACGATGTATCACGGATTATATCTATGTACGAGGTACTGCGCGCGTGACGAAGTTTCGAATCCGCATTGCACAGCCGCCACCGACGTCCTACATCTATCACAGTGCAACACACAGCAGCCGCAGCGAATCTGAGAGCAGCGCCATACATCAAACATGTCACGTTTGTATAGGATAAATCCATGAAATCGTGATTGAAAGCATAGCAGTGCAAACGACTCTGTGTTACACGGAGATGAACGCAACAGCCCGGCAGCGAGGGCAACAGCAGGAAAGCAGACGGCCAATACCCCCGAAAGCAGACGAAAGCAAACAACTCTGTGTATGGCCATGGTGCAAAACTAATCGCATGTGCACGTACGCGTGCTGATCGCGACAGCTACTATGGGTGATGCAGGTCGACTGCCTACGCAAGGCCCGATGGATCGAGCTGGCAGCCCGTGAATTAACCGGCATTGTACACCTGCTCGATTAGTGGTCATGTTTTATATGATTGGGTCGTGACACGCAGTTGGGGACGCACGCTCCAGATATCTCGCCCAGCCTTTTGTCCCTTCAAGGGCAAGTTGCCCTCACGGCGAGTCCCACCGGCAGCAGAGCATTAAATCTATCGTTACCGATGTCTTTGTATTTGTTATGTCTCTTCGCTGTTAGTGGAATGGCGTCTGCATTCACTTTTCACACGGTCAACGTTGAGTACGCAATCGAACAAACGGATATCGATTAATATTCATCCTCCGTCAGCGAGCTGATCATGACCGGATGGCTCACCATTTCATCCTGCTCTCATAGTGTGGGTGATGGCTCCGTACTTCACGTCAACGCTGTGCTGTGGATGGGGACGCTGGTGAGCAGCCCGGCTTTCGATGGACAGGGTGGGCGCACCGTTACGTACCAGCAGCCTTGAACAGGCTATCTCCAGATCTGACCACTTTCTGAAACGCTCCGTTGGATGAGCTTGAAGCCAGGACTCTCTCTGGACGTCATCACCTTCTCCGGCTACCTGGCGACGCATAGCAATTGGATGCGTGGTGTTACCTTTTGCGGGTCCAGATACAGAGCCTCCGCACAGGCGCATTCCAGAAGTACGTATACAACATCCAGATACATTCATATCAATAAAATAAAGCTCACAAGCGTGCTACCAGTGCATGATGTCAGCGGATTGCCCCACAGAAGGCTTGGCGTCTGACATACTCCGAGAACCGAGCTATGACGAGAACCTCCAAACATAACTATCTCAGGAATCAAGTCTTTCGTACCATGGATCTTACTCGTGGATATCTTCTTGCAAGGCGGCCGCGGTCTCCGATGCGGCGCACAAGTACGACATGCCGCGGCAGTCTAGTTCAACCAAAAGGGGCCCTCGGTCTATCTCGTGCGTAGTGGCCACTGGTGGATCTGCCACTCACGTGCACGACGCGTGATCTGAGAGGTATGCCCGTAGCATCTATGTAACATGAACACTGACCAAGCCCTTGCATACCGAGACAGTTGATGCTTATTCTTTGCGGCTATCCATGACCATGGTGCACTGGCAGCAAGTGTCGACGAAATGACGACCGCACGTACTCTCGGTGGAGAGTGTGCGCATGCAGCTGGGTGCTTTCCGGACTGTCCGACAGCGCATTGAGGCGAATATATTAAAACAGCTGAAGTACGTTTTATTTCAATTCCTGTATGGCTCCCTCGGGGGAGAGTGTGCCTGTAATAGCAAGACGCCATGTGCACATGTACAGGCTCAGACCTGCAGCCAACTACACCAGATCTAGACCATGCCCACTGGCATGAAATCTGTGCATGCACAGCACATGGGCACATGCAAATCGGACAGAGATCACTCTACATGTATCCATGACAGCAGGAGCGCTAGCTACCGCGCAAGGTAATTGTATTGAGAAATGGGACAGTTTGGGTACTACTACTACTGGAGGGCTGACGTACTTCTTGCGCCAGCTGAGCTTCTGAAGAGTCTGAAGTCTGGGGATCACTGTGATCATGACCGCTACCCAGTAGGTCACCCTTGAGTAGTACTAGTAACAGAACACATATGTTGGGGATGAGGGTGCTGTCCCACCTGTGGGTGCTGTCCGACATCCGAGTCTCCAACATGCACATGATATCTCATGCTGTAACCGCTGGCCTTCCAAGGCCACAAGGTCCATTCCATGCTAGAGCTGACCCTGAATTCGTAGTGCGCCCACAAGAACTATCCGAGCATGACAATCCGTCCAATGCAGGCCTGCTCTGCGGGTTGTCATGCATATGGCCGCTGCGTAAGCCTTCAGCTTGGGACCTGCCCAGCCGGTAGGACCGGCCGCGAGACCAACATTGCAGTCACCATTGACAATTACCAATGCTATGATGGGATGCCTGGCATCAGCGACGATGAGGAGTGGGGTGCCCAAACTCAGCGCGCAGCTTTGGCCCGCAATGCCGTCAGGTTGGCACCACGTCTGTTTTGCAACGCTGTGGACATTAGGCAGTGCAAACCAGTTGCGACTTGGGGTGCCTGCGTGCAGCACATCTCAGGAGATGCGCTAGGCATGTCTGGGAGGTGCTGCATGCGGCACTGCACACGTGCATGCTGTGTGTCTGGGCTGCACCGCCCTGCAGCGCTCTGTGCCGGGTGATGCCTAGACACATCTCAGGAGATGCGCTAGGCATGTCTGGGAGGTGCTGCATGCGGCACTGCACACGTGCATGCTGTGTGTCTGGGCTGCACCGCCCTGCAGCGCTTTGTGCCGGGTGATGCCTAGACACATCTCAGGAGATGCGCTAGGCATGTCTGGGAGGTGCTGCATGCGGCACTGCGCACGTGCATACTGTGTGTCTGGGCTGCACCGCCCTGCAGCACTCTGTGCCAGGTGATGCCTAGACAGATCTCAGGAGATGCGCTAGGCATGTCTGGGAGGTGCTGCATGCGGCACTGCGCATGTGCATGCTGTGTGTCTGGGCTGCACCGCCCTGCAGCACTCTGTGCCGGGTGATGCCTAGACACATCTCAGGAGATGCGCTAGGCATGTCTGGGAGGTGCTGCACATATGTTTCTTGCATGCATTATTGATTGTGTTACACAGTGATAGATCTAGGACTCAGCAGCGCCAAGGCAACAGACCAGGTAACAAGCGAACAGACAGACCGGCCACCGTAAGCACCAAGGCCGCGCGTCGCACGAGCAAATGCCAGAACGGTCCAGCGCAAGCTCGAAAGCAGACACTGACACACCACGCAGCACACGCGCACACCAATCACACAGTCAGCACTCGCCGGGCTCACAAGCGGTTGCCGACTCTACACTAGCAGTCTGAACGGGCGCGCCGGCGCGCGCTACGGCCATCTCCGAGGCCGCAAGGCACCGGTCCCAGGAGCTGCAGGCACAGCCAGCCCGGCAGCACGAGCGGTGTCCAGGAGAGGGGACAGAGGAGAAACGGCGGAGGTGCGCTGGGAGGAGGGAAGAGGGAGGGAGGAGGAGGGACGGGCGCGGGGGGGTTGGGGGGGGGGGGGGGGCTGCAGGGCGAAATGGGTGGATTATTGATTGTGCGCATGTGTCTTGCATGCATTGCAGTTGCCTGGGCTCTGCATGCATGGACATTGTGTCTGTAGGCATCCAAATTGTGTAACACAGAGATGAACGCAATAGCTCGGCAGCGAGGGCAACAGCAGGAAAGCAGACGGCCAAAACCCCCGAAAGCAGATAACAGCAACAAGCAACAACTGTCTCAGGTGAAAAGCCACAACGAACCGACACAGCCGACACAACCACACATCCAAACTGTGTCAGTACTTCTCTGCATGTCATTCTGGTACAAATGTTGTGTGATGAATGGCACCTACTCTTGCTACCGGCTCTGCAAGCGCACACACACCATGTTGATGATATGTTGATGTATCAACTAAACACAATGTCGTTCATACATCGTGTTGTGACGTATCAACGACATTGTGATTGCTTCTGCTGCGATGCTCTATGCGGACCAGAGCATGGGTGCCATAGGAGTGGGATCTGAACTTTGCTGAATGCCAGTTTCGCAGGGGCAGATCTTCATGTAAGGGACATTCGTCATATGGCAATATGCTGTAGTGATTTGCTGGTGGAAGTTATGTAAGCGCGCAGCGCACAGCTGTGCAAGGTCAGCGGAGGCATCGTGACTCGAACGATGTCTGCATGCGACCATCAACAGGTGAACAGTGTACACGTGGAGTGGTGCAGCTGAGAGACTGGTGGGACACGTGATCGTATCACAGTCCCGAAGGTCTGTGAGGGTCATTAAGTACTGACCTCAGGTGTACATGTACTGACCACGATCACGATCTTCGAACCTCACCTAGGCCTGCACGTGATCCTGTCACACGGTCTGCCTCAGGTGGCCGGTTTGTCTGTTTGCTTGTTGCCTGGTCTGTTGCCTCGGCGCTGCTGAGTCCTAGATCTATCACTGTGTAACACACAGTCTGCCTCAGTTACTGCACAAAAAATGGCTTGCGATTTTCCCACTTTCCGCCACTTCTTTTCCGTATTGTTCCCTTCCGTTTTGGGTTTCATACCCAACTCTCCCATTCACAACGCCCTCGCTTAGCTGCTAGCCCAGTACTGACGTACCTCACCTGCGCCGATAGCCGGCAGGTAGCAGCTGCTACGCCTGGGTCACCAGAACTATCTTGTGTAATTTTTAACTGGTCATACAACCCATACATGTAAAGCTCACTTCGGCAGCACAGCAGGTGCAGCATGACTCAGCAAAAACACCAGCAGAACAAGCGCTGCCAGCAGAACTGCCAATCATGATGTGCCGCATAGTCCACACATTGGCAAGCACGCTCTGAAGAGGCTGCAGCTGCGTGCTGAGCATGCTGAGTGGTGCGGCACAACCGATCCTGGAAGCTTGACCACAGCCATGCAATGTCAACCAGGCTAGTCCACCGATACAGCCAAACAGCCAAAAGAAAGACTGAAGTTGAGCCCATTGTCAGCATCAGTGATGCTGCAGATCTGTAGCTTGCTAGATTAAGCCGAGGTGCGCACCTGACCAATGCCCACTGATGCTGCAGATCTAGATCGATCGAGCTAGATCGTGACCGTCCATATATTTGTCTGTACATTTTCACAGACGATGCCACTCATGGTGCGATGTGGGCAGACTCATGAATTCAGATTTCGAAGCACCGAGGAAGGCAGGGAGGCAACTCCAAGATCCCACTGACGTGTGGCACTTCACACTGCAATACCAGACTGCTGGTACACCAATGTTGCTGCTGGGCTCCTGCACCGTTCCAGGATTCATGTATGCTGGTATGCTGTGCGTGCTGCGTGCAGTCAGTGCCTTACTGGCTCCCCCATGTGTTGCATTGGCACACAGCACACAGCACAAAGCACAAAACACTCACTGCGAACCCCCTACTGGCATGTTTCCCCTATAGGCCTGCCCCAACCCCTAGCCTGCGCCCTGCAAGTTGCGTCCAGCAGCTTCAAGTTACTGCACGTGTGTACCCGCCACATCCGCGCGGCCCGCCATTGCATAGTTGGTTTGCTGCATCCACCCTCAACACCCAACTGCACAGCCACAAACCCTGTGAACCATTCTCACCATGTATTATCCCAAAAAGGTGTTCTGTTGGCCCAGCTGGCCCAGTCAGTGAGGCAATCTTGCAGGCGTGTGCTTGCAAGCACATGTGCAGCTGGGATCCATGGATGGACGCTTGAGGCATGCATGCATGTATGCATCCAAACCGTTCGAATCACATGTATAGCCCTGTCGCAGATCCATACATCACATCCAACACATTGCAACAGCAACCAGTGGACGGACGCCGCGCCTGCTGAGAGAGAGGCGCGTGCAGGTTTCTGCAGGTCTTCATGAATGCATGCACGCATGGGTGCTGCCATGAGCAGTGTTCGCAAAAGACGCGACTTTCAGACGGTGCAGACGGCAAGCAGACGGCAACATGGCCACCTGCGGTCAGCACCGCTAGCCAACACCGATAGCCAGTGCATCCACCGGATGCATCTGCATTTGCACTGACTGCGCAACAGTGAAGCGCTGCATCAAGTTGGCACTTGGCCAATTGGGCCTGTTTCAGGCTGCCTGCGGCGGCTGTACCAGCGCTCTATCTGATTAAGCCATAGCGAACGTGACTGGTACTGCTACTGGATGATGTGCGAGCCCACTATGCGCAGGTATATCTCGGTTGCTTGGCCAAGGGCTGGCCCGGCCGGGATTCTGCCGGTGTCTGGCCATGTGGGTACGCGCCATTGTGCTGGGGGAGCACTCATATGAGATCGATCTACTAGTAGACCTAGAGTTTATGCTGATCGGCACAGGCTCAGAGACGCCTCTCGCGAGAGGTGCTACCTACAGCAGAGAGGTGGCTACAGACCCGCCCTGTGTTACACGTGTAATTGTGTATGAATAATGTTTTAATGTATGAATAACGTAAGTACTGTAATAGATGAAGGCCCCAGCATCGCCGAGCGAAGGTAGCACCAAACAACACAGACACGGCCGGGCCTGGCCTCTGCTGTTATAACAGTATGGCAGAGTACTACCACAGTATCATGCTACTACTGAAGTTGATACCAAGGGTAACAAGGGGGTGGGGTTGGGGGAGAGGGGAGGGGGTGGGGGAGAACAAAATCTTGCATCACGCCTCGCCCAGACGGCCATGTTCATTGGGCAAGTCCCTCCTGGGAGCAGGAGCGGGGGAACGAGCTACATGTCTGAATTGCAAGTGTGCTAAAGCGCTAGCAGGCGCACCCTCATGATCAGCACGAGGCGCTCGCCAAGGCTGGCCCGGGCAGCAGGTGCACAAGCCGCGTTCGCACCTGCGACCGTGGGGGTACAGGTATATGTAACCACACAGACGCCACCGCTGCCGAAGCTGACAAACACACATCTGACACCCGCATAGCCACTCCGGCAATACATATGCATGCAGCCGCAGCCACTAGTAGGGTGCACACGAACCAGAGACCGGCCGGCATTTGAGCTCGAGCGATCAATATGCGACATGGCCGCTTACGGGTCCAACAATAATTGAAAAATATTTGGAAAGAGACCCCACATGCCACGCGCCTCGACCCATCTCCAGGCGGCAACTACCCTGACCGCGGTGGTGACCGACTAGTAGCTCTGGCACCATGTGGTCTGGGGCTGGGGCCAAGCCGGCCGCGCATAGCCGCAGAACAGCGCGGCATGGTGTCATGTCCATGGACATATTGGCTGCTGCGTGCCGGCTCTGCACTGAGTCCGTGCCGGCTACTTGCGGCGGTCCGCAGCACACCTGGCGCCTCTAAATGTGTGCGTAGACTGCACCGAGTTGCGCTGGGTCGATGCGCTGCGTGTTTGCGATGCGCTGCCGATTGTGTTCCTCGTGAGTGCCGATGTGTTACACGGAGATGAACGCAATAGCCCGGCAGCGAGGGCAACAGAAGGAAAGTAGACGGCCAAAACCCCCGAAAGTAGACAGCAGCAAAAAGCAATCACTCTCCCAGGCGTAAAAGCCACAACGAACCGACACAGCCGACACAACCACACCCACGCACCCACACGCACGCGCACTCCCGCACCCCTCCACTACGGCACCCGCGCCACAACCGCGCACAGCAACAACCACCACCGCACTACTGCCCACCCCAGCAGAACCAGCCACCACCGACCCCCCAACAGCAGCACCCCCACTCCATCCTGCCCCATTGGAGCATTCCATCACGGGCCCCCCGCACATGAGAGCCCGGGGGCTCACGCCCCCCACAGTGCAAGGCGCACCAGCCCTCACCCCCGGCCGCCCGACAGGGGCCTCAGGGCGGGGCGCGAAGGGCACTAGCGGCGCCGCATCACTCCTCCCACGGTGGCTTGCGGGAACGCAGGGCGGGTCAGCGCGACCAGACGCGGGGCCGGCCTGCGCTGCTGCAGCCGCGGCACCCGGTCCGGCAAGGCGGCCAGCGGCCGATGTGTAGGGTGACCGTGCTGCTTGTGTTGGTTTGTTCTGTTTGGTTCCGAGCTGTCTTCCCTCGGCGCTGCTGGAGTCTTGATCTATTACAGTGTAACACACGCCGCGGCCGTCGCAACTGCGTCACAAATGTACAGTCCCACCTCGCAACACGTGCACGACTCCCTCAGATTTAAAATTAACCGGCACTTGCCACGTGCACCGAGTACTGAGACGTCTGACATTGTCACGCATGCGTAGATGGTCAGCCCTCGAGCTCAGCAGTCCGGCCCGACAAGCTTCATTATAAGCTTGAGCCCCGCGTCGCTGCGGACATGTGCAGCAGGCCGGGCCAGTCTCGGTGCCAAAAGTCACTGCCATGGCCAAGTGCCTCCCGACACAGTTCTAGTATATGTCTCTTACACGCACGCACGACCGCACACTGTGCACATGTGGCCATATGCGTAGGGCCCTGGAGAGCAAATATCTGACAGATAGCTATATCTGGCACCATACCGGAGTCATGAGTTGGTTGCGCAGTACAGAAGATTTGCCAAGTCCCTCAGAACTTGACCCTGCATGCGCAGTTGTCTAAGCTGCACAGCTGTGTGGTCCTAGCTATATCAGTACCAGCTGCAATACATGTTTGCATGTATCAGGCATTGCATCAATGCAATTGATATCAATTGCCATGGCATGCCATCCACTGCCACAGCTATAGCATAACTCATGTACAGCTGCTGCAACAGAGCAGACCACAAGAAATGCAGATTCAACTCTGGACCTTGAATGTGCAAAGGATGGTGTACGTGCTCAGGTGACATCATGTTCAAATGTTACACAGTGATAGATCATGTTCAAGTGACAATAGGCCAAGTGCAACTGGTCAACCATTGGCGTTGCTGCAGCTAAAGCATCCAAGAGCGTTTAAGACAGCGGCATGAACCCGTCATGATCATGAATCGCATGATAGTCCAGAAGTGCTTCAGCTGCAAGTGGATGCACTACTCAGAGTGTCCATGTGTCACCATCATGGTTCATCATCATGGGCTGCCATGAAAGGATGATCCTTTGAACTCCAAGGGTCACATTAATGTATATTGGCCACTGTCAACACGCGCGCGCGTCATCGATGTTCCTGTTGGCTAGTTAATTATATTGTAGCGGGCAGGACTGTCAAGACTGAATAAGAGTTAACACTCTTACATCACCACCTTCTGGCATGGCCAAACTTTGAAAGCCAAAGCATGTGTACGCTTCGAATTCGACAGGGATCCGGACGCGTGCGACCCTGCAGCAGGCGCGGCATGTACGCGGTCGAGGGAAGTCAACGTCGCGGCCAGCTGAAGGATGGTAGGAAGCTGCTGCAGCTGCAGACGCAAAGCAGACTGTTGCGGATGTGTTGGGCTGCCACATGGTCGATCTTGCAGCTAGAGCTGACTGATGCGGGGTGATTGTGAAACGGCTCGAACAGAATCATCGATACATAGAGCCGGCGCCTAGAGCCGGCGCCTTGGCAACATCGACATTCGCAATATGACCCGAATACGGACAATATCACTGCTTGGGACCACCCGTATAGTTGGGATATAGTTCGGTACAAGTGGGCATTATAGGGCTGTGCGCAACGTGTATGTGCGTATACCGCCCTGAAGTCGCCTATAGCCAGCATGGGCATGACCTAGGGGAGCTCGCCATGGCGCATACGAGCGCAGGCGCGAGCATGCACCCACTTGCTGCCACTGCACAACACGGTTACAAAGCAGCTATTTAAGCAGCAAAGACCTGCGTGCTACACGTTGTACGCTATTCAATCTACTCTAGCCTGGTGCTCGTTTGCTGAACAAGTACGGAGCTGCAAAGTGCGCTGAAGCAGCAATGGGCTCGCTATTCCAGCATCATGCATTCACAAAGTAGGATACCAAAGCTGCTCTGCACCACTGTGGTGGAGGTGTAGCTCAACGACAGTCTTGCTGGAGCCCCTGGCGATGTGTGCACCATGCCCACATGTACAGCTGACAGCACCTACTAATCAGATCAGCAAACTGCAAACGAATGCATCGATTCGATGTCAAGGGCGCTCTCACCGTTGTAAAGGACTTTGCAGTCTGCTCATAGCTGGTTGCTGTCCTCAGAGTTGTCAATTCAGCCGACGAGATTGATGAGATGCACCATGTCAGTGTGTGTTACACAGTGATAGATCTAGGACTCAGCAGCGCCGAGGCAACAGACCAGGCAACAAGCAGACAGACAGACCGGCCACCGCAAGCACCAAGGCCATGCGCCGCACGAGCAAATGCCAGAACGAACTAACGCCAGCGCGAAAGCAGACACGCACACACCACGCAGTACCACGCAGGCCGCGCACACCAAACACACAGCCAGCACTCGCCGGGCCCGCAAGCGGTCGTCGAATCGACACTAGCAGTCTGCACGGGCGCGCCAGCGCGCGCTACGGCCATGTCCGAGGCCGCGAGGCACCGGTCCCAGGAGCCGTAGCCACAGCCAGCCCGGCACCCTGTCAGTGTGTGAGCTTCCAGAAGTGAGCGGGTGTGGTGCTGATAAGAGGCCTTGCTGCAACAAACTGTTTGTGAGAAACAACAGGACTTCACCTTCCCATTTGCACTGCGGCGGACATTGGAGCAGCAGTGCTGGTGGGTATAGAGAACACTGCTGTTTTGCTTGTCCCGTATTGCGATAATGATGCTGCTTCTTCTGTGGGCTTGTTTTGACTCAGTCGGACTGTGTGCGAGACCTTGGAACTCTACTCTGTCACACACGGTTGCTGTGTTGTTCAAGCATGGCCTGTGACAAAGGATCTGGCAGGAAAGCCTTGTATTTCAAAGGATTGCCCATGTCAACCTGAGCCAATCAACTCTGTATATGTTGTCCAGCTTCTAGTCGTGCATGACTTCAACTCAGCTTGCCAGACGTTTCCTTATGGCACACAGCGAAACTTCAAATCGCTTGTTGTGCTATGGACTGTGATTTACTCATTGATAGCTATGCTCCGGCTGCAGACTGAGTACATTTTATGTTGGGTTGCAGACTGAGTACATTTTATCTTGGGTTGCCTTGCGGTCCTTGAGTCATGGCAGCTTTCACAACCAGCATTCATTCTTGTAGAATCGATGATTTCCTGATCTTGACTGAGCAACATCAGTCACAACTTCCCTGTCAATGTGGTGTAGATATAGATGGAACAGTTGTCACTGTCCCTTCTAACTGCCTCTTGCAGCCAAGTGTGTTACACAGTGATAGATCTAGGACTCAGCAGCGCCGAGGCAACAGACCAGGCAGCAAACAAACAGACAGACCGGCCACCGCAAGCACCAAGGCCACGCGCCGCACGAGCAAATGCCAGAACGAACTAACGCCAGCGCGAAAGCAGACACGCACACACCACGCAGTACCACGCAGGCCACGCGCACACCAAACACACAGCCAGCACTCGCCGGGCCCACAAGCGGTCGTCAGCGCGACACTAGCAGTCTGCACGGGCGCGACAGCGCGCGCTACGGCGATGTCCGAGGCCGCGAGGCACCGGTCCCAGGAGCAATAGCCTCAGCCAGCCCGGCAGCCCGAGCGGTGTCCGGGGAGGAGCGCAGAGGAGAAACGGCGGACGTGCGCTGGGAGGAGGGAAGAGGGAGGGAGGGAAGAGGGAGGGATCGGGTGCGGGGGGGGGGGGGGGGGGGTGGGGGGCTGCAGGGTGAAATGTTTGGAGGGGGGGGGCTCTCGGGGCGGGATGGGCGAGGGGGGGGGGGGGGGGGGGGGCGACGCAAGCCTATGCGCGATGGCCTGTCAGCGCCGGCAGGCCGTCTGTGGGGACAGGAAGGCCCGGCAGCAGCGCCCGTCCGACCAGTCTAGCACAGCAGCCAAGTGTGTGATGTTGATTTGGTGTGCAGCAAGCAGCCACTGATGCTATTCAGGGGCCTCAAAGGTAGCAGTGATCTCCATCGAGTGCATATATGATTAAGCAGAGCCTTTTCTAGACAATCCACGGGTTTGCAGTCCATCTGTATTGTTGGAATGAGGCGCTCCTAGAGCCATGGAGCTGGCATTCTTTCCTGTGGATGTGCTTCACACCTGCCAGGCCACCGAAGCTTGTCAAGAAAATGCAGTACTAAGTCTGTAGCCTGTGCAGCTTACAGGAGGTTTCCTGAATGGGTGCAGTGTCAAGACTTGTTGTGAAGTCACACTCTTGCGCGACAACGCTCGTGCAACAGGAGTCAGTGTGACAAGACCAGGATTTAAATCTACAGTAAGTACACTTGGACACTCGCCCTATCTTAGGCATTTGGCGACGAATCCGTCCGTAGCCATGGCCAACTTCCCGAGGTCCCTTGCTCAACGGAAACAAACAACAGCTAGCACTTTGTGACGAGCCAGTGTCAAAAGAAAACGAAGTGAATACGTTTCACATAAGCTAAATTCGTTTCATAGGAGCTGTCTCGTGTCTTGACATTTGCTTTCGGCACTGCCAAGTATTTTGACATCTCAGGAATCGTGTTGAGCGCCAGGGTGCTCGCCATGATGCTGACGTAGTGTCATGCATCTGTGAACTGGATGTGTTACACGGAGATGAACGCAATAGCCCGGCAGCGAGGGCAACAGAAGGAAAGTAGACGGCCAAAACCCCCGAAAGTAGACAGCAGCAAAAAGCAATCACTCTCCCAGGCGAAAAAGCCACAACGAACCGACACAGCCGACACAACCACACCCACGCACCAACATGCATGCGCACTCCCGCACCCCACCACTACGGCACCCGCGCCACAACCGCACACAGCAACAACCACCACAGCACTACTGCCCACCCCAGCATAACCAGCCACCACCGACCCCCCAACAGCAGCACCCCCACTCCATCCTGCCCCACTGGAGCAATCCATCACGGGCCCCCGCACATGAGAGCCCGGGGGCGCACGCCCCCCACAGTGCAAGGCGTACCAGCCCTCCACCTCCGGCCGCCCGGCAGGGGCCTCAGGGCGGGGCACGAAGGGCACTGGCGGCGCCTCATCACCCCTCCCCACGGTGGCTCGCGGGAAGGCAGGGCGGGCCAGCCCGACCAGACGCGGGGCCGGCCTGCGCTGCTGCAGCCGCGGCACCCGGTCCAGCAAGGCGGCCAGCGGCCGCCTGTAGCACGTCCGACGGGACATCGTGGCCAGGCACCACCGCCCGGCCCGCCAGCCGCATACGCAGCGGAGCCACAGCTTGAACTGGATGTGTCTGGCTGTGACATATGACGCAAAATGGAGGCTGCCAGTTGGGCGCGGAATAACGCAGAATAGACGCGAGCATGGTCTGTCGCAAAGGCCGCGCAGCGTGCTCCACAGACGTCAGTTTTCGAAGCTGTAAAGACATGACCAGCATTTCAATCATGCCTTCATATCATATTAGCCTCGAGCTGTTTGGCGTAAGTTGGTGTTTGGTGCATTGCCCGCGGTGGCCCCAAGGTGGTCATTGGTGGGTATTCAGGCCATATTGCGAATGTCGAAGTTGCCTATAAGTTGTACGAGCTGTCACTGTCAAATTGAAGTTTGCGAGCTGTGGCGTGATTTGTTCTGGATTTTATACAGCAGCGCTTATGCGTATGTGTACGTACTTGCGAGCGCACGTACGCTAGCTCTCGCCGACAGCCCGTACGCGTTGTGCCTCTCCAGAGCTCTGAATCGCTACCCTAATGTGCATCTCCCTCACACATCCGAGGGTTTGTTCGGTTGCTTCAAGATGCTTTGAACTGGCTTAAGCGTGCATGGATCCGGTTCATGCACAATTAATTCAAAAAGCAGGCATGGCTCTGGATCCCGGATATGGTCCACGTGCACTCTATAGCACGCTATATTGCATTGCAATCGCGGAGCGTCACCGCAAGCTTACCGACCTGCCGGCATCATGATGTCGCATCAGCTCTGCACATGTGCACAGTGATAGATCTAGGACTGAACAGCGCCGAGGCAACAGACCAGGCAACAAGCAGACAGACCGCGGCCGGCTGCCGCAAGCACCAAGGCCACCCTCCGCACGAGCAAATGCCAGAACGCTCTGCACATGTGCCGGGCTGGCTGAGGCTATGGCTCCTGGGACCGGTGCCTCGCGGCCTCGGACATCGCCGTAGCGCGCGCTGTCGCGCCCGTGCAGGCTGCTAGTGTCGCGCCGACGACCGCGTGTGGGCCCGGCGAGTGCTGGCTGTGTGTTTGGTGTGCGCGTGGCCTGCGTGGTACCGCGTGGTTTGTTGGCTTGAGTACTCTCCTAGTCGAATGACTTTCGTGATTACAACTGGATCGGAGCCCCTCGATGTAAAAGTACCTACACCGCCGGCATGGCTGCTCGAGTGGCCGCGATAGTGCTGGTACAAAATCTGCCCTGGCCAGGCCGCGGGGCGCCTGGCCCCCATGCATTCGGCGAATTCGAAGGCCTTGTAATTACATTGAAGGGGTGCTTCGCACGATGACGTGAGCCTTGTCTGTTGTTCGGGGCGCCGGCACTGCAGCTGGTTCGTGGAGACGAAGGCTCGAGCTCGTCAACGTGGATGGACGAAAATGTACAGCGTGAGAGTACGTACTCTGACGCTATAGCTAGTGCTGACGTTGACGCTGCAGTAAGACAGCGTAACGTTACAGTGCAGTGATACAGCGCTGAAATCGAGAGCAGGTGGCGGTGCTGGTGTTGACGCTGCAGTAAGACAGCGTAACGTTACACTGCAGTGATACAGCGCTGAAATCGAGAGCAGGTGGCGGCCCGAGACACACAACACCGCACCATGTGACTACATGCGCCCCGATGTTCAACTTGCAGCTAACTTGCAGCCACAGCACGACCACGTGACGTCGACATGAAGCCTTAATGAAGCTTGAACTGCACCCACGACCTGTAAGACCACTGCAGCTCCGGTGCATTGTGGATCCACAATGCACCATGGGCCCAGGATCTGTCCATATGCAATGCAAGATAGACATCAATGTCCCTCTGCGCATGCAGTGGCCCATGGTCATCATGATATCCCGCTGCAGTGCACTGCAGACCCAGATGTGACCCATGGCCTTCATGATAGCTTGCAGTGCCCGCCTGCAGTTCCCTGCAAGCATGTGCATTAAAATTAGGACCCAGATCCGGAGCCCTTCAAGTTGTGGAGCCCTTCAAGTTGCATTGGGGACAGCCAGCTGCAGACTTCTATGGACCACGCTGCCCTCTCTCATGGATGCCCTCTCTCATGGATGCCCTCTCTCATGGATGCCCTCTCTCATGTAAGCCCATTGTGGCACATTAATATGATCAATATTGGGGTGGCACATGCACGTATGGTCAATTGCAGTGCACTATTGCAGTGTTATACGGAGATCAGAGCCCCCATGGCAGAGCTGCAGAGCCTGGCAGCAAGCTCAAGGGCACTATTGCAGTGTAGCCAGCAGCTGCTAGCTACACTGCTAGCTTTAAGCTTTGCAATTGGTGTGTTATACAGTGATAGATCTAGGACTCAGCAGCGCCGAGGCAACAGACCAGGCAACTTTCAATTGGTGTGCCATCAAGGTTTACATTTGTGGTGTCCTGCACACAGCATGTACGGGGTAGACTGAATTGCAATGTAGACTGAATTGCAATGTAGACTGAATTGCAATTGCTGTGCTTCAAAATCAGGGCCCACTGGACTGCAACGTGAAAACACTGGAGTCACTGGTACACATACAACCATGGGCAGCTGCAGCTGGGCATCTCAACACCGGGGCCTGTACTGCTGCAGCGCTGCATCTATGTATAGCTAGCTACAGCTAGGTCTAGTGCCATCAAAAGCGCGCAGGCTGCCGCTGCAGCTGTATGTACGTATACATACTCTTGCACTGTGGGGCTCCAGGCCAGTGCACCAAGCAATTGTACAGTGTATGCATGATTACTTCGCCGTGCATACATACGCGCTGACGACCGCTTGTGAGCCCGGCGAGTGCTGGCTGTGTGTTTGGTGTGCGCGTGGCCTGCGTGGTACTGCGTGGTGTGTGCGTGTCTGCTTTCGCGCTGGCGTTAGTTCGTTCTGGCATTTGCTCGTGCGGCGCGTGGCCTTGGTGCTTGCGGTGGCCGGTCTGTCTGTTTGTTTGTTGCCTGGTCTGTTGCCTCGGCGCTGCTGAGTCCTAGATCTATCACTGTGTAACACATACATATGCGCTACAACAAGTACAAAGAGAGTGTGCAGGGATCGTACAAGGTGGTGCCGGTTGTGCACGAGACATATGGCAGACTAGGGTCGCATGCCATGCAGTACCTCAACACGCTGGCAGTGTCGTTGGTTGGGCCGTTCGACAAGAGAGCAAAGGCTCGCTGGATTGAGAACTCCTTGCGGGAGTTCAGTGCGGCGACAGTGAAAGGAAACGGGTTTGTGATCAGAAAGACCATGTCCAGGGTAGCACGGCTCACGGGTGCGCAGTTTGTGCCAGGTGATCGCCTGGCCGGCTTGCATCTGCTGGGTAGCATGTGAGTCTAGAATCTAGTTGTACGTTCGCTTGGTGCACTGGATCGGAGCCCCTCGATGTAACTGTACATATGCGCCACTGGACGAAGCGATGATGGCGGCTGCAAAGATCGGCATACCGCGGTGGCGTCAATCACGCGTGCTGCCCGAAGGCTGCGCAGCTGCTCCCTGCTGCGCTACGCCCGCTCGCGGTGCGCCGCGAACTCGAAGTACACTGGCGCGGTGCGCAGCGTCGATATCGATTGTGACGTCATCGGTACATCGACTTAATTGAGCGCGTCATACGCACCGACCACAGCAATTTTCAAGACGTCATATGTTGCTGACAAACAGCGCAGGTGCTTGCTGAGGGCGGCGGGCGGCCGACGGCAGCAATGGGCGTTGAGCCGTACGCGTCCTGATGTCTGAATATTAATACGAATTCATATGCATGGTACCAGTGCACCTTCCATCATGGAACTGCAGTTCCAGCTAGTGATCACTCATGAGTGCTAGGCTTCAGCATGATGGTAGGCATATTCACACTCTGGTGCATGCGGGGTTTTGGTCATCTGCTTTCCTGATGTTGGGGTTTTGGTCATCTGCTTTCCTGATATTATCCTCGCTGCAGGGCTCTTGTGTTCATCTCCGTTTGCCCTGCAGCTTGTACAGGTGTTACACGGAGATGAACGCAATAGCCCAGTAGCGGGGGCAACAGCAGGAAAGTATACGGCCAAAACCCCCCGAAAGCAGACAACAGCAACAAGCAACGACTGTCTCAGGTGAAAAGCCACAACAAACCGACACAGCCGACACAACCACACCCACGCACCCACATGCATGCGCACTCCCGCACCCAACCACCACGGCACCCATGCCACAGCCGCACACAGCAACCACCTGCTAAACTGCGCACTACCGCCCACCCCAGCAAAACCGGCCACCACCAACCCCCCAACAGCAGCACCCCCACTCCATCCGGCCCCACTCGAGCACTCCATCACGGGGCCCCCGCACATGAGAGCCCGGGGGCTCACACCCCCCACAGGGCAGGGCGTACCAGCCCTCCCCCTCCGGCCGCCCGGCAGCTGCAGGGGCCTGAGGGCGGGGCGCGAAGGGCACTGGCGGCGCCGCATCGCTCTCCCCGCAGCAGCTCACGGGAAGGCAGGGCGGGCCAGGACGACCAGACGCGGGGCCGGCCTGCGCCGCTGCAACCGCGGCACCCGGCTTCATCAGGTGCCAGTGGGCGCACTTGTATGCAGGCCATGGTACACCCTTCATGGTACACCCTTCGCAGCCGCAGCCGCAGCTGCAGCCACGATCGCCAGCTGCGCCAGCTGCCGCTGCAGTCATGCCACTAGTCCTAGTAGCAGCAGTCGTCATCAGCCACTACTGCGCCCCCAGTCGCAGCGCCTCTAGATCTGCCTGGCCAAAGCCCCCCGCCCGGGCTTGTTCACATGTCATCGCCGTTCAATGCTCAAAGTGCACCGTACATGTGGCAGATCTAGGCTTACTGCTGTGAGTTGGCATTGATACCTAGGACATTGATTGAGCTGTGTGCGAAGTGCAGGCTGTGACGTTGCATGTTGCTGCGGGCGAACATCGTAGACTCACAGTGCACATTCTGCCACAGTACGCTCCACCGGGATGTGCACAGGCTGGCCGTTGCCTGCGCAACATGCGTTGCATGCTGCGCAGGCGCAGCGTGTCGCAATAATATCCACCTCCGGATATATGCTCCTGGCATTCTGCCTCTAGACACCACCCTGCCTCCATGGAGGCAATGGCCAGTGGGAGGCAGTGGCCAGTGGAAGGTCTCAGAGGCTGCCTGTGGCTCCATGTGTTACACAGTGATAGATCTAGGACTCAGCAGCGCCGAGGCAACAGACCAGGCAACAAGCAAACAGACAGCAAACAGACAGACCGGCCACCGCAAGCACCAAGGTCATGCGCCGCACGAGCAAATGCCAGAACGAACTATCGCCAGCGCAAGCCTGTGGCTCCATGTGCAGGGTAAACGTACTCAGGGCTTGACAGGGATTGACCTGCCGTGTAGTGATGATTCTGGTAGTTATAACTGGTATGATTCTGGTCGTTAATTAGACACTATGCCACAATCTCAGACACTCTACCACCATCTCATGTACATGGCAATTCGTGGTAGAGTGTCTAACCACCAGAATCATCACACTGGAGTGTCTAACCACCAGAATCATCACACGTGTGGCTAAGGCAAAGCGTATCAAGCACTAAATCATACAGCAGTACTTTCGATTACAAGTACACGAAAGCTAGAGCTTATGCTCCATCCTGCGTTTACGCTCTCAAAAACGATTTGAATGGTGACACAGCACCTACCGCGGAATTGCCCACCCAGGGTGGGCAGGCCAGGTGGGCAGCTTGAACAGGTCCTGGGAAATCATGAAACAAGCAGCATTTGGGGCGCTGAGGCATGATAGCATTGGTACAGGTGTATGTGACTTGTATGCAGCCTTCGCGGACGTTGTGCGCGGGTTGTGCGCTTGTCTAGAAGGCGCCGAGTTGTGCCTGTCTAGCAGCGGCATGTGCTGGAATAGTATCAGTGCCGTCGTCGCAGTGCAAATGCTTGCTACTGCAGCTATACATTGATAATACGTGCTACTCTGCATGGCAGGTTGGCGTGTGGATCGATGTCCATCGGTTGGAGCGCTTGGCCTAGCTGGTCTGCGCGAACGATCTCAGGATCCTTCGAAGCGGTTCAACATCCATGTACCAGGACCACTTGGCACAGGAACACTTCAACCTAAATATGGAACTGTCTACGGCCATCACGGCATGATTGTCGTAATTCAGTGGACCGCAGCCCTAAGGCACTGTGGGATCTAAGCACTGTGTAGCTGTGCGCAGGGGGTCGCGCTGTCACATACCTGGCTGGTGTACAGGCCTCCGCTGTGACAGTGCGCTCTCAGTCTTTGGATTTATAGCACGTGAGACTTAGCAGAGAAGAGTGATTACACTTTGATCAGTAGAGCCTATATAAGCGTTCAACCAAACGTCTCATACGGATACGATCAGAATCATTGTCTGCGGCACGCAATCTAGCATGCATTGCTCGTGCATATGGTAAGCCATCGGTGCATGGCGTCCCATAGCCACTCCGGATCAGCACCGTGCATCCATGCATACATGGTCTCCGTAGTCCTGTGTATGCCACCATGCATGGTCTCCGTAGTCCTGTGCATGGCTGGATCACGACACTCCCCCTAGACTAGGCTTGTACTACCGCAAGCTGTAGTCTATCTCTAAATTTTGCTAGTGCTGGTCCCGCCAACACTTTCGTAAACATATCAGCTAGCATGTCTACCGTGCTAACCCAGCTGATAGTTAACTCATCGAGTTCTACGAACTCGCGGACCCTCAGGTCCCTGACCCTGATGTGCTTGGAACGGTCACTAGAGATGGGGTTCACTGCTAGCAAGTTGGCACTCTTGTTGTCACCCCACAGAGTTGGCTTCACAGCCGACAAACCAAGATCAGTGCACAACTGCTTAGCCCACATCACCTCATTGGCTGCTGAACTCATAGCAATGAGCTCTGCCTCAGTTGTATCACCAGCCACAATAGTCTGCCTCTTCGAACGCCAGAACACACAGTTCCCATGCATCCGGACTATCACTCCTGACACGCTCTTCAAGCAAGCACCATTGGCGAAGTCAGCATCCGTAAATGCTTCCAACACCTCACTTCCCTCATTGGAGCCACTAAAGGTCAAGCCAAGATCTATGGTCCCTCGCAGGTATCTCAGTACATGCTGGACAGCAGCCCAATGACACTTCGCACTCCCAGCCATATGCCTGGCCAGGACATTGGCCGGAAAGGAAATATCAGGACGCGACACAACAGCCACATACTGGATGCTTCCTACGGCTTGCATAAACCTCTTATGCTCTACGACAGTAGCCTTCTCCTGGCTAGGATCATCCTTCAGACTAAACACTTTCTGCTTTGGTACCAACGGAGTTGGCGCCTTTCTGCACTCACTCATGCTGAACCTTTCCAGCATGTCCCTGATGTTCTTTCTGTGCGTTATGGTGATAGTGCGAGCAGGCCGATCACGTATGACCTCCATACCCAGCACATATCCCAGCTCCCCCAGGTCACGACCCTCAAATGCCTCAAGGATCCTGCTGATGGCATCATCCATCTGCTCCTTACGACCGAAGATCAACAGATCATCGACCCATAAAAAAAATAAGACATCGTCCTATTTTGCAAATAAACAGTGCAGGGTCACTGGCTGATCTCACAAAGCCCATTCTCAACAAGAGCTCTGCAAGCACTTTATGCCACTCCCTGGCAGCTTGCTTCAGACCATACAACGCCTTTTTCAGACGCCACACCATACCAGACCCATCATCCAGTACAGGAGGTTGTGCCACATACACTTCCTCTTCCAGAACACCATTCAGGAAAGCACATTTAATGTCTATGTGTCTCGTCTCCAGATCCTCTACAGCACAGACAGACAACAGAGCCCTGAAGGTAGCATAACTGCCCACAGGTGCCCATGTCTCAAAGAAATCTACGCCCTCAACTTGCGTAAATCCCCTGGCTACATATCTAGCTTTGAATCGCTCAATCTCACCCTGTGCTCCTCGCTTAATCTTAAGTACCCACTTGCCTGTCACAGGCTTCACTCCTGCTGGGCACCTGACTAACTCGAACACATCATGTTCCCTTAAGGAGGTCAACTCATCAAGCATTGCTATGATCCACTGCTCACGATGGCAGCCTCTCATGGCTTGCTTCACCGTTGGATCGTCCAGCACAGCTTTGACCTTCTTCCTCGCAGCAGCTGCACACCGGGACTCACTGCGGCTAGCAGTCTTGCCACTGCTCGGAATCACCTTCTGCCCCGTCGTGTTCTCTGCATCAGGAGTCACACTGTCAGCCGTAGCAAACACTCCATCCGCCAGATCACCGACGTCACTCTCCATATGGACTACTGTGGAGCTCCCAGCATCATCATGCTCACGTGCATCATCCGGGGAAATGCGCTCAACAGCAGCATTCTCACTTTCATTCACTCCCACAGCATGGACAGCAGGTCTTAAGGTTTTGCGAATCAATTTGAAAGGTTTTGGAACCCATCGAAACCTCACCTCTTGTGGTGGATCCAGATGTTCTCCGCTGCCTCCTGCGGCACTTGGTGCTAACTCTCCCCCTGAGCCAGCTCCGCCTGCCTCTCTTCCACTAGGCACATGCCGTAGCTTGCCTTGCCCCTGACTATCAACACGCTGTGGCATATGCCGTGGCTCATCATGCTCCCAGCGTACTGCACGTCCTGACACCGCTGAACCTTGCCATCGGTTGTACATCCCGTGGTCTTCAGATTTCGCAGGTGGGGGTGGCTCACTCGGCGCCTTGCCCATCGACCGTTGGACTCGCTGCGGTGACCGCGAGCGCGATCGAGACCGAGATTCCGAGGGCTCAGATGCCCCTGAGAATGACTCAACCGAGTCACTGGCAGCCTCTGGCTGTTCCTCCCCCTCAGACTCATCATTCTCACTACCCTGTGGCTCAATGCGGCAGCCACTCAAATCCAGCACAGCTCTATCCCGCGTAGGGATCACATCTCTCGGTCGCATCTCAGCATTGTGCGGACCGGATGGTTGCTGAACCGCATCATACTCCCAGTGTGGTACCCTGTTCACACAGTCCTCGGCCGTGTAAGCGCAACGCGCTGTCACCACTGCCTCACTGATCTCAGGCGTGTGCCACCGCTCATGCCTGGCTATCAACTCAGAGCCCAAAACACGCGGTGAAAACGGCGGCTCACTCTCAGGCAACTCATCATCCGGCACATAGCGCCGATGCAACTGCCTGCCTGGTTCCCAGTGTGTGTGCCCCAGCGCTGGATGCTCCCCCTCAGCCCAATCCACATTTCTGCCCCTCTCTGGCATCATGTGATCACGACTGGCTGGTGGTCGCACTGCCCTAACACTAGTTGATCTCAACCATTTCTGCATGTTGGGCAAGAAACCAACGTCAGGTACTACACGAGTATGCTCATCGGGCATGATCTCGAATTCTCCCAGCTCGTAGTTCTCCAACATGACCGGATCCACCGTAGCTTGCTCCGACATGTGGAAACGTTTCGCGAACTCTCTCAGCAGAGCTGGTGGAGAAGCCGTATGCCTATACATACGCACTGCTCCCCCATTCCCTCGCTTCACGTAAGCTCTATCCATGTGAGGACCAGCACCCGGTCCCATGTAGAAACCGAGCACTCCTCTCTCATCCAGGTGTCTGAAGTCCTCTCTCCGAGCATATACATACATCGGACACCCGAAAGGCTTCACCTGGGCCACCACCAGATGGAACGTGTCCTCACTCACATTCCTGAACCATAACAGATATGGCACAATCTGTCTGACATCAACATTCTTCACACACTGGGCGACAAACTTCCCATCGCCCCTGGCCATACCCTCATCAGCCAGAGCCTGCAGACTCATCTGCTGAGCCTGAGCCCTCCTCGTCTGCAACTGTGCAGCTCTCACAGCCTCATTCGTTGACCACGGGTCACGACTGGTCTGCACATGCCTCTCCTCCAGTTTCTGCTTGGCCTCCTTCCGCCTAACACCCTCTAGAGCTGTGCTAGGCGTCAGGTTATGCGCATGGTTCACACACATATACGCCTCTGGCCACAGAAATGCAGGCACAGCCGCTTGCAGCAGGCTTGCCCTCACACTCCTGTTCAGCACACCGATCTTTCTCTCCACCATTCCATTGGACTCATGCTGGCCCGTGGCAGTGTACGTGTGCTCAATGCCACGCCACGCGAGGTACTGAGCCAGCTGGTTAGAGCTGAACTCACCACCTTGGTCAGTGTGCAGCCTCCGCACCCCAACCTCTCTATCATACACGATCTGAGTGCGGATTCGCTCAATCAGCAGGCATATCATTTCTGCAGCCCCACTCTTGGACTTCAGCGGAATCACATGGGAGTACCGGGAGTACTCATCCACCACTACCAGGATGTAGTTCATACCCCCGATTCCTACTGGCTTGATCTGCCCTGCTAGATCAGCATGCAACACTTCCCCAGCATAGGTGGCATTCTCCGTCACCTTACCCCCGTGCTGTGCTCTATCGCCGCTTCTCTGTTCAGCCACGTGGCAACCATGACACTGAAGCGCTACCCCCGTAGGTTTCAGCATCTTCAGGTCATACAGTTGTGGGTTGTCTCTCATCAACTGGAGTACCCGATTGCCAGCATGGTGAAAGGCGATATGCACTAGGAATGATGGATCAACCTGAAAGGAATAACCTTGTTCATTCGGTACACCGGTCACCGCAGCAACTTGCTGCTGCTCACGTACCCATTTCCCATTCCTATGAAACAAGTTATTCGCACTTGTCCAGGCTGCTCCTCTATCTACCGGTCGCATTTGCCATATCGGCCTGCCTTTCCCACAGAACCATGTCAGAGTAGGTTTTCCATCCTCATCCTCACCCTGCTCACAGTTCCTGTGGAACCCATAGCTCTGGTCATGAAACCCAGGCATCACTACCCGGTTTGCATGCTTGCCCGTATGCAAGTAGATCTCAGACTTTTTCAACTCCTTTGTTGAAAGGATGTTGATAGGACTGGCCGGCACCCAGTAGACGTTGGTCAACTCTATGTCTACTGGTGTGATAGTGCCCTGTGCACTCACATACTCTCCCAGATTAGCTCTGATCGTGCCCACACCATACATGTCTAGCCTGCCCTGGTCAAGAGGCTGACACTGCGGCACATCTGGTGGCTTGATCTCGCAAAACATATCATAGTCAAAGCATATGTTTATGTCTGAGCCACTATCTATTAGGAAAGTGTACGGCATGTTTGGAGACGGCCCATCAGCACAGTCAGCTCGCAGCTTATCTAGGTCAACTACAGCTACCTGAGGGCCACCGCGGCCTCTGCCACGGCCTCGCCCTGCAGCTGCTTGCTTCTGCAGGAATTGTTTGACCTCTGCGGAGAGCAATGGACAATCCTTTTGCACATGTCCAGGCTTATCACAGTTGAAGCATTTTCTCTTTTCTGCTCCCCCTGCTGCCCCTGCTCCCACAGCTGCTACCTGTGGGGGTGAACCTTGGCGACCACCGTAGCGTCCACCTCGGTACCCACGTCCCCCATGGCGCTGTTGTCCACCGCGATCGTCCCGTGGGAATCGCGATGGACCCTGCTTGCTGTTCGTCTGGGCATGTGTCAACAGCGTAGACACTATCTGCTGCACTGGCATGGCCTGCAGCATGGGCTGCAACAGGCTGTACTCTTTGTCTACTGCCAGCAACCGTGATCTGTACAGCTGATCAGACACAGTCTCACCCAGTCCTCTCATCTGGTTCACTATGCCCACCACCTCATTCACATGCTTCTCCAGCGGCTTGCCAGCCTGCTGGGTACTGCTGAGCTGGTGATACAGCTTCTGTATTTCTACCTCCACTGATGGCATATACTTAGCATGCAGCAACGACCAGACCTCATGGACGAAACTACAGTCTGCCACGAAGTCTCTATCCTCCTTTGGCAGTGTGGTGAACAACCAGTGCATGACTTGCTCATGAGCCTGGCTGCTCTGAGCAAGCGGATCATTGACTAGCAGGCTACTCTCACCCACCATCTTCGCCCAGCTCTCTACCTCCTTCTTAAATACTCGGAAGTGATCAGTCTTATAGTGCCACACCGGAAATCTGTTCTTCTCTACTAGAGATTTCCCCGGTACTGGCCTGGGCATGGCAAGCGACAGCGCTTGCGCTAGCGTGCTTACGTCAATTGATCCAGCCGTAGCTGGTACTCCTGATGACACCGCAGCCTGCGAAGGCTGCGGTATCGGAGGCGGTATCTGTTGGGTCATCCACGCAGCTGGCGCTGCGAGATGTGCTGGCTGTGTTCCTTGCGCCGCAGCCTGAGCTCCTGCTTCCCCCGTAGGATCAGCATTTCCCGGCAATGCCGCCTGCAGAGGACCTGCATTGGGATACCCGTAGGTCCCAACGCGCTGTTCTTCCCCGTAGGTCACGAACTGGTCCTCCGCGGCCTGCTCGCGGCGCGCTGTGGAACGTGTGTGGTGGCGAGGACGAACTTCTTCTCCATCCTCGCCGTCAGAGCCAATAGATCCCTGGCGAGATGCCATTGGGACTTCTCGGCGTGGTGGCATCCTGCAACACGACCTTCGTGCGTCGCAGGACACGCAGACCCGTAGGCCTTTCTGCGAGACCAGTACCCTGACAGAATGCAGTCCAGCCGTAGCGTTATGCATCTGTGTACTCTAGTCTCTCTACGGACTCTACAGCTAAACGCTAGAGCGGTGTGAATCGCTCATCGGGACGCTCAGCCGTAGCCGTAGACCCCTGGACTCTATCGCAAGCATACAACCATCGCTAGAATACCCACAAACATCATCGATACCATGTCGTAATTCAGTGGACCGCAGCCCTAAGGCACTGTGGGATCTAAGCACTGTGTAGCTGTGCGCAGGGGGTCGCGCTGTCACATACCTGGCTGGTGTACAGGCCTCCGCTGTGACAGTGCGCTCTCAGTCTTTGGATTTATAGCACGTGAGACTTAGCAGAGAAGAGTGATTACACTTTGATCAGTAGAGCCTATATAAGCGTTCAACCAAACGTCTCATACGGATACGATCAGAATCATTGTCTGCGGCACGCAATCTAGCATGCATTGCTCGTGCATATGGTAAGCCATCGGTGCATGGCGTCCCATAGCCACTCCGGATCAGCACCGTGCATCCATGCATACATGGTCTCCGTAGTCCTGTGTATGCCACCATGCATGGTCTCCGTAGTCCTGTGCATGGCTGGATCACGACAATGATTTGGCAGCGCGGTGATCTGACAGCTTGGGCTTGGGTCGGTCAGCGCTACAAGTGATACGTCCTGTCAGGACGTATATCAGTCGGCTTCAGCATCATTGGATGGGTCCATAACAAAGTTAAACAACTACGAGTGGAACTGGGGTCTGATTGATGCGGAAATCACTTGCGATCGCTGCCGCTGGCGGTCTTGCTCTATGGAGCACCAGGGCCTGTGTCGCTGGCCTCGGTGTCGCTGAAGGATTTCGCGCGTTCCCACGCCAGTTATGAATTAATACGTTATAAAGGAGTTGTATGGAACAAGCCTGGTGTGCATCACTGACTCCTGTTTTGTAATCTGCTGTGTTGCGCCTGCCGGTGCTCCGAGCTGGTCGCGCGCATGGCGAGGGACACAGTCACATTGGGCACGCTAGGACCCGACCAGTGTTTATAATGGTGGTGTATCTTATGCACTGTGCAATCATTTCGTCGCGATTTGAGCGGTAACCTGGGCTGTGGCGGACTAAGCCTAGTGCTCGCTCTTAGCTGCCCGAGCAGTTCGCGGCTCATCTCGCCATAACAGCGGTGTTGTTTGCGCCAGATGTAATGAGGTCATATATGTGAACTGCATGGCAGTATGTTTGGGAGCTTTCGTAGCGTTGTATCGTGACTGGGGACTGCACCAAAAATATATCACGTTGCTCGCCTGTCTGCGATCCGACCAGCATGCGCCATCATTGATATATGATGGGTTATGTATGCGGAGTTGGGATGGATTTCGAGATCTGTGGATGGTTGTGCGGGCGTGTATACGCTGGTGCAGGCAAGACGACTCCTGCCTCGGACACGCGCGAGCGTCAACTGGCGGGTGATTGCACTGCATCACAGCGTTATATAATAATTATATAGTGTATCGGCGCCTGTAACGCACGCTAATGTGCGGTTTGCAGATTGCGCGCTCAAGACTTGCCCTCATCAACGGCAAGTCTATTGCGTGCCCCCAGTGGTGCGTGCAGCTGTGATACCGGTTTCCTCCGCAAGTACCACATACTATACGATACGGTTGGCATTTCCCCACTGTGTGTCGTTCATCGGCGTGAGGCTGGATGTCTTAGCCGTGGCTGCACACCACCACCTGACTTGTTTAGCGCCTTATATGTTGCCCGGTCATGCCGCACACGCCTGGCGCGATCCCCTTAGCTACATACGGCTCAATGTGATAGCCTTGTGTGGCAGATCTAGGCTTTAGGCAACTGAGTGCAAGCTAGTCGTTGGTGTGGCCGCAGGTGCAGTGCAGCAATGCATGCATGAGACTGCGGGAGTAGGACGTTGATGCATAGATTTGCATGGTGATCAGCAAGTTCGCTGTCACATATAGGACTGACTGCCAGTTCACCAGTCGTTGTGTTTGACTGGCTGAATGGCAGGTACGTGTCTCTTGGACTTTGTTTGCATACTGCTGTGAGTTGGCATTGATACCTAGGACATTGATTGTGCTGTGTGCGAAGTGCAGGATGTGACGTTGCATGTTGCTGCGGGCGAACATCGTAGACTCACAGTGCACATTCTGCCACAGGTGAGATCCATACAGCTTAAGTAGTGTACAATATGTGAAGCTGTAATTGTTGTGTTTGACTGGCTGAATGGCAGGCTGTGACGTTGCATGTTGCTGCGGGCGAACATCGTAGACTCACAGTGCACATTCTGCCACAGGTTATGGGGCCCGTCACGAGAGTGTGAACCCGCTGCAGACAAATTCCGTAGTTGTGCCGTAACTGGGCAACAAATCCCGACGCAATACGTAACTGTTTGCGTGGCCAGGCCGTAACTGGGTGGCAATATGGGGGATGTCGGATTTGGCAGTGGCGTGGGTCGGATCCAGCAGTTGGGGCGGGACGGTAACTTCCGTCAGTGGTTCGCCCACATGGAGGCAGCCCTCACCATGAAGGGGTGGGAAAGATGGCTGACCGAGGAGCCAGCTGAGGATGATGACGCCGGGGTAGCCGAGGACAGGAAGGCTAGGGCGGTCATTAAGTTCGGTCTGAAAGAAGCGTTGTTGAGAACGGTTCAGGGCGCGCAAACAACGATGGCGGCGTGGCAGGCGCTGCATCATGAGCATGAAGGGAACCAATACATGCGCAGACACGCCCTGTTGCAGAAAGCAAACGACCTGCGACAAGGAGATAAGAGTGTCCAAAAGTACATTGATGAGGTCTTGATGCTCCGCGAGGACTTCGAGGACGCGGGCATGCAGGGTCAGGAAACTCTTCTTGTCAGTCAGTTTGTCAAGGGCATAAGACCGACATTGGGAAGTGTGGTTGGGCCACAACTGGGCGCGGATGTGCGGCGTGGAGCGTCATTGGAGGTCATCTGCGATACCTTCAAGGATCTCGTAACATTTCTGCCAGAGCGAAAGTTAACAGGGCATGCGGCCGCGGCGCGGGCTCCGACGCAGGGGCCATGCCACTACTGTGGTAAGGATGGCCACAGATGGCGAGCATGCAGACAGAGGAAAGATGACATGTCTGCGGGTCGGGAAATGAAGTGGTTCCGGGATCAGCAGCGTGAAGGGGCAGGTGGTAAGGAGAGTTCTCAGCCCGGAAAAGCACTGTCGGTCAGGGCAGATGCAAGAGTCGCAGCGGCGACTGTAACGGTCCGTGCAGATAGGCCGGACATGCTAGTGTTCGACACAGGCGCGACTCACAACTTTGTGAGTGACCTGAGCTTGGTCCACGACAAGGAGGACACGCCGGTTGACATTGTGACTCTAGCCGGGAAGGAAGAGCACGTGGTGGCATGCGCGGGCAAGGCGTTGCTGGAGATGGAGAATGGGTCAACTGTGACGCTGAAGCATGTGCTATGCGTGCCGAGCATGGACATGAATCTGCTGTCAGGTGGCTACGTGAACTCCGTCAACGGTTCATGGGAAGGCAGACGAGGTCAGCTGACAGTTCGTGATTCCGATGAAGATGTGGTGCTGACGGGAACACTGCGGGACGGGCTGTACTATATGAACTGTCACATGGTACCAGAAACGTCAGCCAATCGTCATCCAGCCCACGCGTACGTGGCCAAGCAGGCGGAGCTGTGGCACAGACGCTACAGCCATGTGGGCATGCAGAATCTGCGACGCGCCGAGAAGGTGGTGACCGGCATGGGCGAGGTGAAGTGGCCAGCCGATGATGCTAAGGCATGTGAGATTTGTCCTCTGGCGAAGCAGCCGCGGGCACACTACCCCCGCTCAGACTCAGAGGCAGAGGCGCCGCTACAGCTTGTGCACACGGATATGATGGAGATCCGGGTGCCGGGGCTGAAAGGAGAGAAATATGCGGTGACGCTGCTGGACGACTACAGCCGCTATGCTGAAGTCATCTGTGTGCGCACAAAGGATCAGGTCGCAGAAGCATTGGTGACGCGCCTGAAAGAGTGGGAGAGGCAGCTGCAAACACCGCAGAAGCCTGTAATGTGGGTGAAAATTATTCGCTCGGAAAACGGCACTGAGTTCAAGGGTGAGCTGAAGTGGTGGTGCAGCAAGCGGGGCATCATCATGCAGCACAGTGTGGCAAGAAGACCGCAGCAGAACGGCAGAGCAGAGCGGATCAACCGAACGCTGTCTGAGAGGACGCGTGCGATGCTGAAGGATGCGGGTCTGCCGAAGCGGCTTTGGCCACAAGCAATGGACACGGCAGCATATACTCGCAACCTGGTGCCGACAGAAGGCCAGAACAAGACTCCGCATGAGCTGTTCTGGGAGAAGGTGCCAGATGTGTCACACCTGAGGGTGTTCGGGAGCAAGGCGACGGAGCACATTCCGTCAGAGCTGCGCAGCAAGCTGGACGATGTCAGCAGAGACGTGATCTTCGTCGGCTACCCCAGACACATGAAGGCCTGGACAGTGATGCACAAAGCGAAGGGTGTGTGGAAGCTGTCGGACAGTGCGGATGTCTCGTTCCGTGAGGACGAGAAGCTGCAGCAGCCCAGAGAGCCAGAAGAGGCGCTGCCGGAGACAGAGTACGATGAACTCATCCTGTTTGATGACGAAGCAGGTGATGAGGACGCAGACCACGTGACTCTGGAGGACAGTGATGAGTGGTCACTGAGTGACGATGATTCAGATGCAGCATGGGACGGCCAGGGTGAGGACCCGGGGGCCGGTGCTGATGCTGAGGGGAACCCTGATGATGGTTCCGGTGACGATGGGCAGGATGAGCCCATGCATGATGATGGAGGCGGAGGGGCCGCTGGGGCAGGTGGCCAGAGGCGCTACCCGGCGCGTGCCAGAAATCCGCCGAATCTGCCGTACCAGGCTCAGCTGTTTGTGGCTGAGGGGGTGCAGACTGCAAGTGATGAAGACCTGCTGGTCGCACCGAAGTCGTATCAGGAGGCCATGAAGCGACCAGACAGGGAGGTCTGGGTGAGTGCCAAAGATGAAGAGTATGGCTCACTCAGGGGCAAGGGCGTGATCGAGGAATGTGATCTGCCGCCCGGTCAGAAGGCGCTCCCGTCGAAGGGGGTGTGCGATCTGAAGTTTGATGAGAAAGGCAACCTTGTGAGGCACAAGTACCGGCTCGTCGCAATGGGCAACCTTCAGCAGGAGGGGGAGTACGGCGATCTGTTCGCGCCGACGGCCCAGAGCGCAACCTTCAGGCTGATGCTGGCTCTGAAAGCGGCAGATCCCAAGCTGAAGCTGCGGCAGGTGGACGTGAAGACAGCGTTTCTGCATGCGGACCTGAAGGAGGTGGTGTACGTGCGCCCGCCGCCCGAGCTGCGGCAAGGCAACAAGGTGTGGAGGCTGCGGAAAGCTCTGTATGGGCTGAAGCAGGCGCCGCGAGCCTGGAATGAAGAGCTGACAAAGGCGATGATCAGCGACAAGTACACGGAGTCAGAGCATGATCCGTGCTTGTTCATTCGAGGGACTGGACGCGACAGGGTGTATTTCCTGGTCCATGTCGACGATGCTGCCATCCTGGCAGCTGAGGGGGAAGATGACAAGGCAGTTGCGGACCTCAGCAAGCACTTTGAAGTGAAAGACCTGGGCGAGCTGAGCTACTTTCTGGGGCAGGAGGTGGCAGAAGTGAAGGGCCAGGGGGTGATGCTGAGTCAGGGGCAGTACGCCAAGCGCATGCTGGAGAAGGCAGGCATGTGGGACTGCAAGCCCAAGGCGACGCCGATGGAGGAAAGACACAAACTGCAGAAGACGTCTGGCTCGCCACTGACGGATGATGACCAGCGCAAGGCGGGCTACTCAGAATCGGTGGGTGCACTGCTGTACCTCTCCACTCACACACGGCCAGATCTCGCATATCCTGTGGGGGTGCTGAGTCGATTCATGTCGAGCCCCACAGATGTGCATTTCGCGGCAATGAAACGTGTGCTTAGATACGTGCGAGGGACCTGGGACTGGGGGCTGATGTACCAGTACAGTCCTCCACGTGGAGAGCAGGGGGTGCGGGCATACACTGAGGCGGACTTCAAGGAGCTGGGCATGCCAAGAGAGGCGGTGATGCGGCTCTACTCAGATGCAGATCTGGCAGGAGAGCTTGATGGTCGGAAGAGCACTTCAGGGATGCTGATGACGATGAACGGAGGGCCGATTCTGTGGGCATCCAAGCTGCAGACGGTGGTGGCGACGTCTACGAGTGAAGCGGAGTACATCTCAGCAGCAATGGCTGTGAAGGAAGCACTGTGGGTGAGGAAGCTGCTGAGTGATGTCTACGGTAAGGTTCAGTGCATGCCATTGTACTGTGACAACCAGAGTGCGCTTCAGCTGATGAAGCAGAGGACTGCTGGAGTAGCTGGGAGGTCCAAGCACATTGATGTGCAGTACCATTTCATTAGGAACAGGTACTTGCGTGGTGAGGTGTCGGTGGAATTTGTGTCTACTGAGGAGCAGAAGGCTGACATGCTGACAAAGGCATTGTCCGGGCCTATGCTGACCAATGCAATTGCTGGATATTTGAAGCCACCACCAAGCGACAGTGCTTGAGGGGGTGTGTGGCAGATCTAGGCTTTAGGCAACTGAGTGCAAGCTAGTCGTTGGTGTGGCCGCAGGTGCAGTGCAGCAATGCATGCATGAGACTGCGGGAGTAGGACGTTGATGCATAGATTTGCATGGTGATCAGCAAGTTCGCTGTCACATATAGGACTGACTGCCAGTTCACCAGTCGTTGTGTTTGACTGGCTGAATGGCAGGTACGTGTCTCTTGGACTTTGTTTGCATACTGCTGTGAGTTGGCATTGATACCTAGGACATTGATTGTGCTGTGTGCGAAGTGCAGGCTGTGACGTTGCATGTTGCTGCGGGCGAACATCGTAGACTCACAGTGCACATTCTGCCACAGGTGAGATCCATACAGCTTAAGTAGTGTACAATATGTGAAGCTGTAATTGTTGTGTTTGACTGGCTGAATGGCAGGCTGTGACGTTGCATGTTGCTGCGGGCGAACATCGTAGACTCACAGTGCACATTCTGCCACACCTTGCTTTGTTTTTAGCCTGTTTGCGCCTGTTTATCGTGCGCGCGGTGCTGCGCCTGAGCTGCCCACCTTGCCTTGCCCACGCGCCCTACTTGCCACTGTACCAAACTGCAGGTGCATGCGCGTGGGCAAGGCGGGGTGGGCAACTAAAAAACCAGGTGGTCAAGTCAGGTAGGCAGGTCGCATGGGCAGCATGTGGTATAGCAGCAATGCTACATTGCCGGTAGTATTTACTGCACCGTGTATTCAGTGCTGTTACAGTGGTGCTTCATCACCATCACTGGCTACTGGTAGCTACCCAGCTGCCACCACTGGCCACTCGCCAGTGGCCACTGCCACTGCCACAGCAGTATCCTATGCTCATAATGCGCTGAAGGCCACTCTATTTATCAATGCACCCAACTTGGATGCAAATGTACTACTGATCTGACTCTGACTCCGTGTCCTCGGACGGGCTTGGGCTCTTCCTACGCCTGCAAGCACAACTCAAACAGTTTGCCTGGTGGTCAGGACTCCCAAGTCCGGAACATTAACAATATCACGTGCTGGTATTTCAGTACTAGCATATTACCGCGAAGGCACTCACCTGTTGGCAGGACGCCTCGCTGTTGTGCGCTTCCCTCTCGCAGCATTCGTACGATTAGACGGTTGATTGTCCTGCACGAGCGCATCCTGTCATGCACTGCTATCAAATACGTTTCATGCTCGTAGGCCTTGATGTCAACACTACCTTAGATAAGCGCCGAGCTGCGATGAAGGGCGACACACCTGAGTAGATCCGGACGCATCCGATAGCTGCTTGCCCTTCTTCGGTCGCTTGCTCTTGGGCTGCTTTGCTGCACGTGTTGCAGCTCTCTTCTGTCGTTTAGTTAGGCCTCCCGCATCTGCCACTGCATCCGTCTGTTCATCGGCTGCTTCATCAAACACTGGCTGCTCATCTGCATCGTCAGCTGGAGTATCCGACGCTTCTTCAGAATGTACTAAATTTCTTGGTGGCTGTGGGACGACACTGGCAACATTTTCAAAAAACTGGCTGAGTTCACGTGGATCCCTGATCCCAGCCTCTCTGAAGCAATGTTCCTGCAGGCACCTCACCTGCAGGATTGCATGAACATAGGCAGTATTGGAACGTTTGATTAATATCAGCAGGAGGTGAACACACCACAAAGGCCAAGATGCATCGGAGCATGAGAATCTGACCGACAGTGATGAAATCCCTGTGCAGCTTCCCAACCGGCACCCGGGATGAACTGCCAACCTGGTCCTCAGTCTGGTCAAACTCTGGCACTGGCACTCGCCACAACATAAATTCATGGTACCGCTCAAAGTTGGAAAATCCACTCAAGTGGTCGTACCCAATGGCTGCAAAGGCAGTCTTCAAGAAGTCTGTTGGTGGGGGGCTACATAGCTGAGCCCCCCGCTGAGCTGCACCGGCCCATGTGTTGGGTAGCTCATCCGGTATAACAATCTGAAAAGGCGAGGCAGCTGCCGGCTCTCCAGCCGTACCCCATGCCAGAGGCCATGCACTCACCCCTTGTGCATCAGCTGCGGCCTCAGCTGGGCCTGCTGCTGGGGCACCGTCTGCTGCTTCAGCTGCTGCAGCTGCGTCAGCCGCATCAGAGGCACCAGCTGGTCCTGCTGTAGCATCACCAGGTTCAGCAGTCGCTGCTGCTACATCGGTCGAAGACCTGCTTGTCGGTGGCAGGGGAGCTGGCATGTTATCTACTTGTTCAGCTGCCCAAGCAAGCAGCAGTGCCCGCATGCCCTGCAAGTACGTGCATAGCTAGACAGCAGATACAGCGTGCGTCAGACTGTGGACCAATACTGGTCATTGCAACCGTAGGTGAGCACTCAGGGCTGAGCATGCACTCAGGGCAGGCACACCTGGGGGAAGTGTGAATCGGAAGCTAGGAGTACCATGGCTGTATGGACATCCTTGCGGAAGTTGAGAGCCTGGTGATGCCTTGAGGGATCCGCAAGGCGCTGCAGCACAGGCCTCAGCTCTGCTAGGAACCTGGTGATATCATCACCAGTCAACGCCCATCGGTCGTCTCTGAGGATTACCTCGAGCTCACCAGCTGCATCCTTACTTTTTGCCCAAGACATAACCCAAGCCTGCATGGTAGGCTGGCTTTTATTCCTGGCATTGCGGTTCCCTAGCTTACCGATTGCATCCAGGGCTTTGACAATGCTGCTGCCCTGGGCGGTGGAGCCCTCCTTGTCAGCGACTGCAACCACGTAATCTTTGCACAGTCCGACAATCTCTGTTAGCCCATTCCTAAGGCTGTACCCATGCTGCAGTGAACATAGGCCTGCCATGTCCTGCAACACATCTTCGTCAGCACACCGATGAGATGAGCCTGGCACTAATCAGAAACTTTTTTCATTGAGTATAATAGGCTCAGGCAAGTTGACCAGTACTAACAGCCGCGGACGTTACCGTTGTATGGCCAACAGGCCTGGTGGTATTGCTCCAGGCTCGTTTAGCTTTCAGGCTGCTCCGGACATTTGCCGATGTCATTGAACCTACTGTCAATCCTGGTTCTGCTAAAATAGTTGTTGCAGGCAAGCATGTGGCCAGGTACAGAAAACCTGGCCTGGTTATGTATGGGCAACAACGGTGTAGCCGTGCGAGCATGAGATTTTCAGCCTGCAAAGTAGGCTAAAACTACAACTCTGCCTACATTCAAGGCCACTGGATGGTACCATATAGTTCGCGGATAGCCAGAAATCAATTTGCAGTCTACAGGCAGCGACACCGACAGCTTTCACACCACGCATTTGGCACCGGGATAGCTGAAATGTCAGCATTGACAACCGTACCTCATCCCTGGTCCGCCTGGGCGTCCCTGAAACTGTAGTCGCGGAGCGCATACCGGCACCGGAGCTGGCGGTGTTAACAGCCGAGGTGTCCGGCAACACTACACCGAAACAGCCCGTATGATTGTCCAGCGCGAATGCCCAATCTTCGTCTTGTTCATACGGGATGCCGAATACTTCGGCGAAAATTTGATCAGCGGATTCTTCTCTAATGGTGGTACTGCCATAAACGCTGTAGCAATCACACGCCCGGCGCTGCAACAGTTTGTGGACGAAGGTTTTAGCAATGTTATTCAAATGATCTGCTATGGAAATGCCCTCTCTTTTGCGGACGGCTACGGTGAATGGCCCTCCAGGCGTGCTAACAAGAAGAGAGTGGAGGTCTCGGACACGCATAGCTCTAGTGGTGACGTACGTTTCTCGAATCGACAATGGGAAAAATTAGCGGTGTCGATTGACTGGCCAGGTTAAGCACAACGGCCGACATCGTTGTTTATGCGGGGCGCAGGTGTATTGTGGCAGGTGGCTGCAGGGGGAAACAGACAACACCAGAAACGCATTTTTTTTACTCTGTCCTCCCCGTCTCTCCAAAAGCAGAACGCAGGCAGTCTTTATTTCGCATGGCATGAATGAAATGAATTTTTGTGAGCGAGTCAGTTGATACTGAATGGCACGAGAACAAGTTCTGGTTTGCACTAAATTAAAATTTGACTAGTGCATTCAATGTGATGCAGCTCTGTAGCGGAGCTAAAACAGCACCAAAACTTCAATGCAGTATCACGAGAACGTCGCAGGAACTATTCGTTGCTGCTGGGGCCTCAGCTGTCTGTACCTGCACTTATATTTACACGTACACACTCTACCCCTGCAGACTGTATCTCGCTATGGAAACTGCAACAGAAAATCTGCAAACGCTCAATCATCTACGTACTGCAAATCCTTCCTCCCATGGAATCCCATCTTATGGCTAGTCAGGAATGTGTCCCCAGTGACACCATAAATGCAGGAGCAACTGCAATGAACTTGGCTGAGATGCACAGCCCATTTATACCCACGTTTCCTGTCACTTGCACTCAAAAACAGTGCACTGGGGACCACACAGGCACCCTGTGCTGGATCATCATTGTATGCAGACTGCAGCCCTGCACCCCGATGCACTGGCAGCCTGTCATACAAGATGCCTACCGCAATCCTGGCCTCATCATTCTGCCAGCCCATCCCTGCCTGCCTGACAAGCAGAATCTGTTCAACGTGCATCACGCACGGATTCTGTGTCCTGCCAGACAAGAACGGGACATAAGCAAAGTGGTCACACCGTGTCCGTCCGTGAGCCCCTGAACCAGTCTCAGTGCGGATGATGGAAGCTCCGCGCTGAATGGAGGCTGAGTCTGCGCAAAAGGCCTCAGCAGCCCCCTTGAATTCTGCCCCATTCGCAACCCCCAAGACGTGCTGCCGCAGCAGTCGCCCAGCAATACCCAGCTCCCCCTCCACCTGGTGGGCGCCATTCTTGACTCTAGCTTCCATGCTGTCCAGCGACTCGACGAGTTTGCTCAACTGCATGCACACGAGTTCGTGGTATCCCTGCAGCGACAAAGGTAGAAAATATGCCTGAGACAAAACAGGAGTTACTGTCAACACACTCGCTGTACATTCCAAGGAGGGACTCAGCATTCAGAGTTGACTGCAGTCATGCAGTATCATGGTCATGCGGATACCGCACCTCATCGTCCTCTTCTCCAGTGTACGATTCCTTCAACTCGTGCAGCTGTACACCATCAGAGCCTCCCTGATCAGTCTTCCTCCGCCTCTTCTTGAGCTTCAGCTTCCTCCTCGGGGCGTCAACGTCGTTGTACTTCCTCTTGTGTCGGCGCAGGCACATCTCCAGCACACAACATTGCGCTGAAGCCTGTGCCATGTTGTTGCAGGCGTGATGGGTGATCTTGTGCTTCGTTTCCCGAATGCCGCGCTCGCCAAAGTCCTCTCTCAGGAATGCGCCGGGGCCAGCTCTGAGGATCATCTCAGGAATATGCACCAGTGCCCTGTGCAACAGTAGGGTGCACATCTTACCCTGCAAGTACTCCTCAGCAAATTCGGCAAACATGAATAGGTGGTTCTGCGCTGTACGGATCTGCAAGTATGTGTGTTGGCCAGGACTGTAATACATAAAATACATGGCAAATGTTCGGATGTGCTCCCACATCTCCACCATCCGAGGTGGCATGCGAGGGTCATCCTTGCACGTCCAGAAGGCAATCGCCCCGGACACCTCCAGAAATGTCGCAACTTCTTCGAAGTACCATCTAGACACAGCAAGTTCCCTGCAAGGAAGCAGGTACGTGAGAGAGAGGCACAGGATGTCTAGACATGGGGAGTATCAGGCATCGTAGGGATTTGCTCGGACACACGTGTCTGATGGTCCCGATAGCAGTCGGACGCCCCGATTGTACGCACTGGTGAGATGGATGCGCTTCAAGATGTTGTTCATGCGGGCCATCAGGCCGTCTTTGTTGGTTGAAAGATGCCATGGCCTGCCATTCACAAACACTCCATTGCCACTGTCGCAAATAAGGTCAATGAACGCCTTGACAATCCCATACAGGATCGTATGGGACATGGGCTCAACGAATGTAGACTGAAACCTGCAAAGCAATGCGGTGTCATAGTAGACACCTGCTGTGCCGCGACACCTGATGTGCCCGACCGCACCTGCGGAAGATAATCACTGAAGTCAGGCCATACACCACAATCGAACCGCTTAAGCCAATGGTGCTGAGTAATCGGAACACACTCGTACGACTTCAGGCCAGATGCCTGGAACGCGTTGATGCCCCTGCAGCCAACATCCTTGTGCGCCTCATTGACTTTGTCATGCCGCGTCTTGTACTTCTGTTCACATTCTGCAACCAACCGCCATTGCATTACGTGAACACAAGCACCATCGACTTGAGACCAGTACTAGCATCACACAAGATGGCTGCGCGCAGCTGCCGCAGACCCACCCCCTGCATGCGCAGACACAGGAGGGATGCGCGCAGCTGAGCGAGACCCCCCCCCCTGCATGCGCAGACCCTGGATGGCTGCGCGCAGCTGCCGCAGACCCACCCCCTGCATGCGCAGACACAGGAGGGATGCGCGCAGCTGAGCGAGACCCCCCCCCCTGCATGAGCAGACCCTGGATGGCTGCGCGCAGCTGCCGCAGACCCCTGTTGCATGAGCATTTGTCTTGGGCTGAGCATGACATACCCCAGGACAGTATCCTCTCGGTCTTGGAGTTGGGGTCGGCACCATGCCGGCCACCATCAGCCGCCCCTGCAGGCAGGGGATTCGAAATGAGCCCCCTGGCGGTCTCCTGCTCGACCAGCTCGCTGCGATGACGATGCATGTCGTCCGTTATCTCAATGGACTTCAGGGTGGTGTCTTCGAATGAGGTGACTCCTCGACGAGACTTCCTGACGAAGCTGGCTTGCTGAACTAACCATTCCTGTAAATCGATTACAGGCTAGGCGGGCTAACGTGTGGACGGCAGAAACTGCATGTCAGGGAGATCGGCCGCTGCGTTGACAGGATATAACATGCAAGTGTCAGTCAACAACATGCAAGAACAGTATCCATCTCCACCTGTGAGCCCGGCTCGCCTGGCTTGGGGCAAAGCTTGAGTGCTGCAGTCGGCCCTCGGTAGCCCAGAAATCGAATTGTCGACAACGGCGTCCCATCCCACAGCAGCCTGACTCCCCGGATCCCACACTTGTCGCACCCGCTGCGCCCGGATGCTCCACAAGTGAGGGCCCAGCCTCGTCTTGCAGGAGTGTCAGCGTATGCAAATACCAGCACTGGGAAGACCCGACGCATGACATTGCGATAGGAATCATGGACCGTAACCGGCGCCCCTGTCACAGTGATATTCCCTGCGCATGCAAACGCGAAAGCTCACGATTGAGCTGCAGATTCAACTCAATACAGGCATATTCACAGTATGCACACCAGGGTTGGGTTATAAGCATGGATTCTTGGGGGTATAATTGTAAATATTAGATAGAGAAAATAATATGTGTTCTATCTATCCGGGCCCGATGACCCAACTGTAGAGCACCGCAGCGTATACGTATGAACAGTGATGTGCAACGCACCATCGGCAGTCTCAACGCCTGTGGGTTCGAAAATCTTGAACTGCCTCAGAATGGCCATCAGCAATGTTGTCATGCAGGTGGGCTCTTTGGGACCTTCGACGAACGCAAGGGTATATGTGGCCAGGTCGGTGTTTGCCAGGAACCCTGGCAGGTCCAGGCACTTGAGGCAGAACACAGTGGTTGTGGACCTGCCATGCTGATGCAACTGCACGCCATCCACGAACAGCCCAAATAAGAGGACCATGTCTGTACCGTACGCTGTCATGACCTCGTCTCTTGGGTCAGCATCAGCGAGGAAGTCTGCAGTAGGGTCTGTATCAGGGGTATCGGGCACCTGGTCAGGGGCAGGCCCTGCACTAGGGGGAGGCTGGTCTATTGTGGCTGCAGCTGGCGAGGCGACACCGCGGTCACCGGATGGAGTAGCAACGACTCCATCGGCGTGCGCCGCAGCAGGAGAGACGGGGCCTAGGTCGGCTGAGCCAGAAGCCCCGCCATCCCCCATCAGCGCGTCCTCCGGCTCAGGCTCTGACAATGCTGTGAGGGCGCCGCCATGTGCCCGGTCAAGACGGCCGTAAACCTCGCACTGGAGCATTGCCACAGTCCGGGTGCCGGCATACCTCGCAAACATCGGTTCACCGAAGAGGTGATTGATGACATCTGCCAATGGCAGAATGAAAGCGCTGCACCAAAAACAGAACGGTACGGATATTAAACAGGAGCCACATCGCCCAATGCATGACAACCGGGGGTTAACATAACAGGGATTCATGCAGATCTGCATGGGTCAGGGACCCTAGTGCGCAATAAAGCCGTTACGTCATGTTTGAATAATGCCGCCGGATCAATTGCATCAAACTTGATTGAGTGGACACACCGTCGGACCGCCTTCAGCTGCCGGTTGCGCTTCTCGTACCGATGAGCACCACAAATGGGACATCTTTGGCCCATGTGACGCTTCCTCTCGTGGACCGGCAGTGGCAGGCCATAGACATGTGGACAGCTACCAGTGCTGCACATGTCGATGGTGTAGGTCTCTACAGATGGGACACCCAAAACGCCCTTCACCATGTGATGGGACCTGCAGAAACAGAAAGCCAAGACATTTGCTGAATCCATCGAACATACAGAACACAACAGCTACCACATATAGAGCATGCGGACGGAAGACATACTTTGGCATGTTGTTGTCTTCGTGCAGCAGCCCCCCCTCAGAGATCATGCCACACAGCTCATCCATACCCAGCTCATTAAGGCCTCGGTAATGCTTTGTGTACATCAAACAGTAGCAGACCTGCAGCACTGTCATATCCAGCCGGTTAGCAACTGGCTCGTGATGTCTCTGGATGTACCAGGCCACCGAGTGCTTGCGCGGCTGCCGATCGTCTGCATCAGCATGGGGGTTCAGCTTCGCCTCGATCAGCCCCTCCATTTCAGCCATCAGTGTTGCATACACGTCTTCTTCTTCCCACTGGACACCATCCCGGAGGGCATGGAGACGAAAGGCTTCTAGCCCTTCCTCGACGCCGCCTCTGAACCTCTCAAAGTTGTCTTCAACCAGATGCCTGAGGTACTCGAACTTGGCCTCATAAGACTGCGCATGGATTCTGACAGACACATGAACACGCGGTGCGGGATTGCCACAGGCAAGTCTAGAGAAATGGCCCATACCAGATCCTCGGGCTGAAATGCTGTGGTGGAAGAAGGACGAGGCTCCGGGCCAGGCTCGGGCATGTCCTCAAGATATGGTGGGGCATATTCTTCATCGGATTCAAAGTCAGCAGCTGTAGCGCCCGTGGCAGTGAGAATACTGGCCTTGACAGTGACAGGCATTTCCACAGCAGGTGTAGATAACAGGCTGGCCCGGGCATCAACTGCAGGTAAATGTGCTCCATGCACTGCCTTTAATAACTGAGACAGAGCCATCGAGTCAGTCGCAGGATCAGACTCTGAGGCTGACCCACTGTCTCTTCCAACACCCCCAGCTGCTCCGGGTGTGGCTTCGCCAGTGCCGCGGACCCCCCCATGATGAAGATCAAGGTTCTGTTGGATGTCAGGGTCCGTTACGACGGGGAGCTCTCCCAGCGGTGCTGCAGGAGGACTCTCCGGACGACCGGCATCAGGTTCTGGCGACTGAGCGACACTGCCAGCGGCATCGCCTTCACCTTCAGCCGGTCCATCCACCGGCATACGCGGAAATTCCGCGGCATCGATTGCACCAGCACGTTTCTGCATGTCGTACAGGGCCAGCCGCGCAACGTGTTGCCGTGACCGCGAGTGGCGCGGGATTGCGTTGGTAGAGCCCAGGTCTTTGGGACACACAAGACAGCACGCTTTGAAATCATCATACTCGACAAAAACGTCATTAATTGTCCTCAGGATGTTCGATGTACCCGGGATGGCCATCCTAGCAACGGGGCTGCTGGGACCGGGCACCAGCAACCCCGCGAACAAATACAGGAACGGCAACAAGGTCACCAGCGTAAGCAGAGTGGTAGAGATAATGTTGTATACTTGGCATTATATGGTACAGGTCATGTCGGAGGATCCGTGTTGCTCCAAGTGCCGTACTTGCGTAATGGCGTACGTGCTGAAGCACCCGGGTGGTGTGACGGTACATAGTCGAGCTATGCATCCGTCCGATCATGAGACCTTTTCGTGGACTACGTCACAGGTGGCCACGGACACATGTGTACAGTACTGTCTGAAGGTGGCACACTCAGCCAGATATACATTGCACGCGGGAAGCGTCGAAACTAAGATCACAACATTAACATGGACATCTGTTTGATATGCACGGATCTACGACATAGCTAATATCGAGCCGTTTACATCGGATTGTATGAGCAGCCGATCCGACGCCTATCCGAGGCCATATGGCCTCGGATAAGTACAGTCTATTACAATTGCATATGTACAGTCTATTACAATTGTATAATTCATCAATTACTGACTACAGAAGTAGGAACTCGGACGGCTGTGCGGCCTGGACGAGCACCTGCAAGCGAGCCTCTACGGGGGGGTTGCCTACCCGCGACCTGCCCACATACAAGCCTTGCCTACCGGCGCGTGGGCAATCCAGCAGGCTTGCAAGACATCAGCCCGCAAGCAGCCACATGTACGTGGCCACAGTACATGTATACATTTACAGACACAATATTAAGCATCTATGGTCCCAATGCATCACCTAAAAGCTAGATGCCTCCAGCATCCCAGCGTTGCCTTCCCTCCCCTTGCCCACCTTGCACTGCTGCCCACCCAAGGCATGGGCAAGGCGGTGAGCATCATTGACTCAAGCGGAGCCATAGCCTCAGTTTTCAATTTAACCATAATCCAAAGCATCTCGTACACATCACCGATCATATATAGCACAATTATAACACTCAAAAGCGCCATTTCAGATTTTTGGAGGTGATGGCCCACCCTGTACTTGCCCACCTTGAGCTGCTGCCCACCCGGTGGATGGGCAACTACAACCCCAGCATCTCATCAGGACACTGAGAATGGTCTGAAAAGAGTATTTAATCATACTATACATATTAAAACCTCGAAATAACATGCTGGCACGTGTTTTCAAGCAATTCCGAGCTTTAATGAGTGAGATAGTGTCCTGCCCACCCTCGACCTGCCCACGCTGTCAACTTGCCCACCTGGGTGGGCAAATTCTCGGTAGGTGCTGTGAATGCTCACGCAGCCACACGGCAGGTTGACGTTGCGAGCAGCTGCGCAGAGCTAGCTACCTGCCCAAAGCCCACCTGGCAGGCTGCATAAACCGGCAGGCCAAGGGTTCTACACTTTCGCAGTATCTCTGGCGGTGGAAGCAGGAATTGTGTCTGCCAGATGTCCGCGTTCTTGGTGACGTGCCCGACGTGGGACGGTTGAGCACACACCAACGAGGTCCGCTCCGGTTCCGGGGTGCCACTGCTAGCGCTAGCGCGCCACTTTTCCGCAACAGCATCCTGAGATGCAAGATGAACATTATACATTGCATGCATTGAAGAGAAACCATCTTCCGGCGCTGCGGCGACCTTTGCCACACACAAGCTTAAGGCGCCAAGCGTCCATGGCCAGGACTTCTCGCGGGATGGCATGGTTGGATAGCTTTTCTCGTACAATGTATATTTCAGGATCAGCCAGGATCGTGAGGACTGAAACACTAGCACGTCGTGTAATGTACGTTGGACTGGTCGGAGTATGACAGTGCCAAACTTAAGGCAGACTAATGTCCTTGCGACATGCTCAAGTGCACAGTTGGATCTCGGCATGCAGTCCACGGAATGCAGAACCTAGCAACAAACCGCAGGGAGCTCGAGTAAGGTCGCTGAATTCGTGTTGAATCGCGTCTATCCAAGTATGCTTGTGCGCATGCCACGCCATGTTACCAGCCCTTAACGACCACATCCGGGACGCTCGAAACACGCATGCCATGTGCGTGACGCGTCGCCATGATTGCCGCCACTGCCCATGTCGACTAACATGTCATCATTCTCTCCACGCACGGTGGGATCGCATTGATGAGTGATTCCGTTCCGATGAATGTTGCTGAATTGTGAATCTGAGTGCCAAGCAGCTTTCCGCGAACAAAAGCGGCAACCAGGCGCGAACTCGGGGGTCATGATGCACGAGAAATGGGATTAGAGGGAGGTTTGCAGCTTCTGAGGCGCAACTGCTCAACAATGATCAAGCATGGAGCTAATGCAGTTCAGGGAGGGAGCCATTGGCAGAAGGAGCACATGAAGTTTTGGGCTAGGCCACGGGCACTGCAGGTTGCAGACCATGAGAGCAGGTGGACACGGGTCGTTTGGGGAGCATTGCTGCCCTGAGGGGATGGGTAGCTAGTGATTTGTGTTAAATTGGACCTCGAGGGCACCACAAAATGCTTTAAGCTGAATTGGAACAAGCAGTTGGGACTTGTGATTTGTGTTAAATTGGACCTCCAGGGCACCCCAAAATGCATCAAGCTGAATTGGAACACACAGTTGGGACTTGCACAAGCCACACAGACGCAGTTTTGCTGCCGGTTTTGGGGGTTGGGCTGGCCACATGATCTGCTCTTTGCACATGACATCTACAGGAAGTCAGCCAGTTTGGTCCCGGATGACTCCGTAAGGGAGAGTTACATAGCACATGCATCTATAGCTTTGATGTTTCTGAATCACCACCTGACCGTGCTTTGCATAGCGATGCAACATTATGCTATGCTCTCTGGGTTCTGGAGCCGTGTGTTACCAACAGCTCGTTGTGTGTGTGAGGAAGAAGCCCTGGCGGCGGTTGAGACAGAGCTGCAAGAAAGAGATTGTTGTGGAATGGCATTCCACATGCAATAATGCATTACACTGCTTGGACAAACTAAGTGACTCAGACACATACAGCATCAGCAGATACGAGTCAGTCGAACCACACTGCACCCCATGCCGCTTTGTGTCCCTGTCGCATGAGACGTGTGGCCGTGTGGGCACGGGTGCGTTCGCCTTCCTAAATAAGATCGCTGACTTCGCTGCAGCTTCGGGGGCGTGTCCAGGCGAGCGTTCTTGCAGAATGCCATGTGCGAACTCTCCACCACTCTGTGCCGTGGTGTGACGCGCCAAGTCCTCGCTGCGGCTCCGCTGCGTATGCGGCTGGCGGGCCGGGCGGTGGTGCGTGGCCACGCTGTCCTGTCGGACGTACTATAGGCGGCCGCTGGTCGCCTTGGTGGGCCGGGTGCCGCGGTTGCAGCGGCGCAGGCCGGCCTCGCGTCTGGTCTCGCTGGCCCGCCCTACCTTCCCGCGAGCCGCCGTTGGGGGGAGTGATGCGGCGCTGCCAGTGCCCTTCGCGCCCCGCCCTCGAGCCCCTGCCGGGCAGCCGGAGGGGGAGGGCTGGTACGCCTTGCACTGTCGGGGGCGTGAGCCCCCAGGCTCTCATGTGCGGGGGGCCCGTGATGGAATGCTCCAGTGGGGCCGGATGGAGTGGGGGTGCTGCTGTTGGGGGGTCGGTGGTGGCTAGTTTTGTTGGGGTGGTCAGTAGTGCGGTGGTGGTGGTTGCTGTGTGCGGTTGTGGCGCGGGTGCCGTGGTTGAGGGGTGCGGGAGTGCGCATGCGTGTGGGTGCGTGGGTGTCGTTGCGTCGGCGTGTCGGTTCGTTGTGACTTTTCACCTGGGACAATGATTCACTACAACGATGCTGCTAGTCCTGCGAGGACGTCCTCACGGGGTCCTCGCAGAAATATGTACTGATGATGTCACGAGGACGCTGAGGTGCCGTCAAGGCACCGTCATTGACAAGTCCTCATGGTCGCGAGGGGGCCTAGGGACGTCACAGGATGACGATAGTCATGGCATGACGGCATTGCGCCGTCACGCATTGAGCCGGTGACGCGAAATAGGGACGTCTGGGTTACGTCATCTCAGCCGCCGATAAGGCGGCCCGCAAGACGATGACGTCACGCGCATGGTGTTCCGTGGGTGACGTAACAGATACGTCATGGGACCGTCCGCGGGTGCGGACGGCGGGGCCGTCATGAGGACGTCACGTGCATGGCGTACCGTGGGTTACGTAACCGGGACGTCATCGGTCCGTCCGCTTGTGCGGACGACGGGGCCGTCATGCAGGACGTCACGTTCGAACTTGTTCATGCTGCGCGATCAAAGGGGACGGTATGTTCAGACCGACAAGCCTATGCAGCGCCTCGCCGATGTCAATCAGTATGCCGCCCGCCTGACGCCCGGACTAGTCTCCAATCAAGGGGAGACTGCATGCCAGATAGCATGTGCTAGAACGCGTAAGAGGCACCGTCGACAGGTAACGCTTGACAAGCGCTGGGCCGGGGGCTCGAAAGTAAGCTATCGAGCCCCCTGACGAGCGGGACAAGCCCACGGGGCAGACATGCTCCGATCGCATCGTCATGTTATAATGGATAAATTATATATAATGTGCTTGTACACGTAAGAGGCACCGTAGGCAGATAACGCTGGACAAGCGCTGGGCCGAAGGCTCGATAGCGCACTAGCGAGTCGGATGACACATCCCAAGCCTGACTGGCTTGGCGCTTTGGCGCAGCCCCGACTATCCCATTTCGAACCAAAAGGGTTCCAGATATGAGGAGTCGTCAAGTCCGTCGGGCCCGCAAGGGACTGGTCGCGTGCCGCTGAACTACGGTTAACACGAGTGGCGGTACCGGATGGACAAATGACATCAGGAGCAGCACCTTACTAGAAAGGAACACAATAATTAGATATATGGGATGCGAATCACCTGACCGCTTGCATAGAGGATGCAAAGCAGCTGACAGTCTCCGTGCCCACGCAACAATGCTGGCCACCGATGGCAAGGAGTCCGTTGTACACACTGGTCACCTCCGAATGATCTAGTAAAGATAAATAGTAAGAGCAAGGAGGAGCTTTGGAGACTATTAGTCGCTCGAGTGACCGGCGGCATCCAGCCACCTAACGTGGGGCGACACGCGTGCCAGGCGGTGCTGCGAGCGTCGAAACACAGTCTACATCGGAAAGATGTATATTCAACGATTGTATGGGAAGGTTGTGACGGTTTCAGTAGCATCGGCTGATAAACAGCGGCTATGGACAGTTGTCAGACGTTATATGCTGCGCCTTCGGGCAGAGGCCTGCATTAGCCAGACCATTGATCAGACAGGCATCTTGGTCTGACACTGTCTTTTCATGATCTGTCTAGACTCGCGTGCGATCGCGATTTGAACGACGTGTACGCGTCCAAGCCGCTGCCGCGACTATCCGGTGGCCACTCGTCACCACTACCATCAATTGGTGTCTGCTGCGCTAGACGCCCAGCTCTGATGTCTGTGGGCCCATATCTGTGGTAGATTTACGGTGTCAAATAGCAGCATCCTGTGCGCAGGGCGGGATGGGTGGAGGGGGGGGGGGAGCACGACGCAGGCCTATGCGCGATGGCCTGTCAGCGCCGGCAGGCCGTCCGTGGGGACAGGAAGGCCCGGCAGCAGCGCCTGTCCGACCAGTCTAGCACGGACGGGCGCGGCCGCGCGGGCTTTGCGCGCCAGTGCGCGGCACAGGTATGTGACAGCACGACCCCTTGCGCATAGCTACGGCATGCACAGGATCCAACAGTGCGCTTAGGGCTTCGGTCCACTGGTTTACGACATGGAATCGGTGAATGATTGTGGGTATTCCTGTGATTTCTGTACGCTTGCGACAGAGTCCAGTGGAAATCTGCGGCTGCGGCTGAGCGTCCCGATGAGCGATTCACACCGCTCTAACGTTTAGCTGTAGAGTCCGTAGAGAGACTAGGATACACAGATGCGACATGTAGAGGGCGCCCGCCACACTTTTGTGCAGAGCTCGTGTATGGAGCCATAAGGTCAAAGGACCGCCACAACTTTGAAACGTGTGAACACACAGCGCTGCACTGCCTGTAGCGTGGTGTAGTCTAGGTTGTGTGTGAAGCACTGAAGAGCGCATGAGCAGAGTAGTCGTGATGACCCCCTATGAGAGAGGGCATCCATAGCAGGGCCACGCATTGATGGGAGTGGCTTTTGAGAATGACAGTCTCATGCATGCGTGAGGGTACCACACTCTTTTCGCGTTCGTCGCCCTAGGCTCCTGATAGTATATAGGCAATCGCTGAGCCTCTGAGTCTTCAGTGTCTCTATACTGAATACTACAGAGCTCGCTCAGGTATGTGTGGTGGGTCGTATTGTGAGTGTGTGTTCGTGTGTATTGGGTAAGCTGTGACTGTGCGAATCACTGCAGGTCGAACTGATTTTGCATTGCGCATCGTCGTTGTCTAAAGCTTATCCTACGTATTCCTTCAGGTTTGTTTCTTTGTAAAGTGTCTCTATACTGAATACTACAGAGCTCGCTCAGGTCGAACTGATTTTGCATTGCGCATCGTCGTTGTCTAAAGCTTATCCTACGTATTCCTTCAGGTTATGGGCTCAGGCTCGCTACAACTCTGCGGAATTAAACATTGAACGGAATCGTTAGGATTGACAAGACGTCGTAATGTCAGATCACGGCACGCCCGGAGGAGGTACCACGCCCGCAGCCGCGGTACGTGGCACCGTCGTAGGTAGCGATACTCAAACCGCTACACCGGCCGTCCCGCACGACCACAGTTCGATATCGATGAAAGATGTTAAAATGGACTGTGGGCCGTTGACAAATCACAACTTCCAAACTTGGCTTACGTCCCTTGAGGCGTATGCAATGATCATGGGTATCTCTGATGCCCTGACTAGCAGTGTAGCTCCGCTCGCTAATCAGCAAAGAGCGAAGCTGATCATGCTGAAAAATGTGACCGAGATTTCTGATATAGAAATTTTAAGCAAGAATACTTCCGCCGCAATCTGCCTGGAGAAACTCAAAAAGTCCAGGGCAGCCGGCTCAGCTGCTCAGAAGTCACTTCTGATAGCTAAAGAATCCACCTTGTCGCCCACCAATGGTGAAACGCTTGCTAAGTTTGTTGATCGTTGCAAACTTCTCCACAGCGAGCTAAGCAGACTTAAGATGCTGAACGAAGAAAGGTTTTTACTGGTCTTTCTTAATGCTTTCCATGATATTCCATTGTTCAGCTCTTGGGCTCAAACGGTTGATTTGACCTCAGCCACATTCCATGAAGTAGCAGCAAAATTAACTAGCCGCAATCTGTCGTGATCCAGCCATGCACAGGACTACGGTGACCATGCATGGTGGCATACACAGGACTACGGTGACCATGTATGCGGGGAATCACGGTGCTGATCCGGAGTGGCTATGGGGCAGCCATGCACCGATGGCTGACCATATGCACGAGCAATGCATGCAAGATTGCGTGCCGCAGACATTGATTCTGATCGTATCCGTATGAGACGTTGATTGAACGCTTATATAGGCTCTACAGATCGTAGTGTAATCACTCTCTCTCTTCTACTGTCCTAAGACTCACGTGCATTCATCCTCCAACTGAAGGTACAGGCGCTGTCACGGACAGATACCTAAGACAGCAAGGTATGTGACAGCACCAACCCCTGCGCATGACGACATGCTCAGGATCCCACAGGCCTTAGGCCGCGGTCCACTGAATTACGTCATGGTATCGGTGATGATTGTGGGTATTCTTGTGATGTCTATTAGCATGCGGTAGAGTCCAGGGGGAACCTACGGTTACGGCTGCACACTCCGATGAGTGTGCTACACCGCTCTAGTGTATAGCCGACCGTAGAGAGACTAGAAAAGCTAATGCAGAATGCTACGGCGGAGCTGCATTATGCTTGTGTGCTGGTCTCGCAAAGAGGCCTACGGGTCTGCGTTTCCTGCGACATATGGTGGTCATGTTGCAGGACACCACCACTCCGAAACGATTCAATGGCATCTCGCCAAGGGTCTATCGGTTCTGACGGTGTGGAGGGAGCAGTTAACCTTCCGCATCATCGCACTCGCTCTACAGTGCGCCGCGAGCAGGCCGCGGAGGGTCAGTCCATGCCCCACGGGGAAGGACAAGACGCTGGGACCTGCGGGTATCTCTGTGTTAACCCTCTGCAGGCCGCCATGCCGGGCAACGCTGATCCTACGGGGAATGCGGGTGCTCAGGCAGCGGTGCACGGAGCGCAGGAAGTGCCACACGTTGCCCAGACAGCATGGGCAGCGCAGCAGATACCACCTCCGATACCGCAGCCTTCGCAGGCTGCGATGTCATCCGGGGCGGCAGCAACAGCCGGATCGATCGATGTTGCAACTCTCGCGAGCGCACTGTCGCTCGTAATGCCTAAGTCTATGCCGGGAAAGTCGCTAGTAGAAAAGCACAAGTTCCCGGTATGGAACCACAGATATGATCACTTCCGGGTGTTCAAGAAAGAGGTAGAGAGTTGAGCAAACATGGTGGGGGAAAGTAGCCTGCTAGTAAATGATCCACTGGCACAGAATAGCCAGGCTCATGAGTCAGTCAAGCATTGACTATTCGTGACATTACCAAAGGAGGATAGGGATTTCGTGTCAGACTGCAGTTTTGTCCATGAGATGTGGGCACTGCTGCATGCCAAGTACATGCCTTCTGTCGAAGTAGAAATACAGAAGCTATACCAGCAACTCAGTGGTGCCAGGCAGGCGGGAAAGCCACTTGAGAAACATGTCAACGAGGTAGTTGGTATAGTGAACCAGATGAGGGGTCTGGGAGAAGCTGTGCCTGATCAGCTATACCGCTCTAGGCTACTGGCAGTGGACAGAGAGTATGCACTGCTGCAGCCGATGCTGCAGCAACTGCCAGTGCAGCAGATAGTGTCCACGCTGCTGACGCATGCTCAGAATAGCAGCCAGTCTGCCCCATCGCGATTCCCACGGGATGATCGCGGTGGTCAGCAGAGATTTGGGGGACGAGGGTATCGTGGTGGACGCCACGGTGGTCGCCATGGTACACCCCCAGAGGTTGCCGCAGTGGGAGCAGGGGGAGCAGATAAGCGCAAGTTCTTCAATTGTGAGAAGCCTGGCCATCTGCAGAAAGATTGCCCTTTGCTCTCCGCAGAGGTCAAGCAGTTCCTACAGAAACAGGCAGCTGCAGGGCGGGGCCGTGGCAGAGGCCGCGGGGGCCCTCAGGTGGCTGTGGTAGACCTAGCGGAACTGCGAACTGAGTGTGCTGATGGGCCGTCGCCCAACATGCCATACACCAAGGAGGTGAGTTCAGCTCGAGTCAGCTGGCTCAGTACCTTGAGTGGCGAGGGATAGTACACACGTTCACTGACACCGCCCAACATGAGTCAAATGGGTTGGTAGAACGAAAGATCGGTGTGCTGAACACGTCAGTGCGGGCGAGCCTGCTGCAGGCAGCAGTGCCTGCATTCCTGTGGCCTGAGGCATACATGTGCGTGAACCATGCACACAACCTGACGCCGAGCACAGCACTGGAGGGTGTGAGGCGGAAGGAGGCAAAGCAGAAGCTGGAGGATAGGTTTGTTGCCACCAGCTCTGAGCCATGGTCCACGAACGTGCAGCAGCGGGCTAAGCAGCTGAGAGTCAGGAAGGCTGCAGCGCATGCGCTGAGTCTGAATGAGCTGTGTGAGACGCTGGTTGCCAGGAGAGAATTGGCATTTGTGGCACAGCACATGAGAAATGTGAATGTCAGAGAGATTGTGCCATACTTGTTGTGGTTTAGGAAGGTCAAAGAAGATGACTTCCGTCTCGTGGTGGCACAGGTGAAGCCTTTCGGGTGTCCAATGTATGTGTATCCAAGGAGGGAGCACTTCAGGCACCTGGAAGCGCGAGGAATCCTCGGTGCCTATATGGGACCGGGTGGAGGTCCTCACATGGACAGGGTTTACGTGAAACGTGGGAATGGGGGAGCAGTGCGGATGTACAGGCACACGGCTGCTCCACCTGCTCTAGTGAAGGATTTCTCGCAGCGATTTCACATGGGGAGGCTACGGCGGACCCAGTTGTGCTAGAGAACTATGAGCAGGGTGAGTTTGAGATCCTACCCGATCAGTACACTAGTGTAGTGCCGGAAGCTGAGTTCTTGCCCAACATGAAGAAGTGGGTGAAGAGCACTAGTGTGCGGGCAGTGCGTCCACCAGTCAGTCGTGAACACATGATGCCAGAGCGGGGCAGAAATGTGGATTGGGCTGAGGGGGAGCATCCGGGTCTGGGCCATCAACACTGGGAACCAGGAAGAACGTTGCATAGGCGTTTCAAACCGACAGACGAGCTACCTGAGGGTGAGCCTGAGTTTTCTACTAGAGTTTTGGGTGCAGAGCTGCTGGCGCGACATGAGCGCTGGCACACACCAGAGATCAGTGAGGCAGTGGTTGCAGCGCGCTGCGATCATGCAGCGGCTGACAATGCTGCAGCGGTAGCACACTGGGACTATGATGCAGCAAACCAGCCGTCTGGGCCTTTACACCATGAGTTTAGGCCTGCAGAGACGATCCCTACGAGGGATAGGGCTGTGCTGAACATAGGGGACTGTGATATCCATCCGCTTCCAACTGATGAGGAAGTGAGTGATACTGAGTCTAGTGATGGAGGTGAGGATGACTCTGAGTCTGAGTCTAGATCCCGCTCGCGTTCAGCGGAGCCAGTCCAGCGGTCGATGGGCAAGGAGCTGAGTGAGCCACCCCCACCTGTGCGAGCTGACGGTCACGGCGGCGGCCGAAGTCACCGCGGGTCCACGGTGTCAGGGCGTGATGACCGTGACAGATATGATGAGCCGAGGCATATATCTGGGTCTGAGGGCCGGGGGCAAGGCAAGCTACGGCATGTGCCTAGCGGAATAGCGACAGGAGGTGATGGCTCAGGGGGAGAGTCAGCACCAAGTGCCGCGAGGGGCAGCGGAGAACGTCTGGATCCGCCACATGAGGTGAGGGTTCGATGGGTTCCAAAGCCTTTTCACTTGATTCGCAAAATCTTAAGACCTGCTGTCCATGCTGTGGGAGCAATTGTGAGTGATGCTGCTGTTGAGCGCATTTTCCCGGAGGAAGCACATGAGCATGTGAGTGATGCTGCGAGCCCCACAGTGATGAATGATGATGTGAATGACGTCGGTGACTTGTCTGATGGAGTGTCAGCTGCAGCTGACAGTGTGCCTCCTGATGCAGAAAAGACGACGGGGCAGAAGGTGAATCCAAACGGTGGCCCTACTGCTAGCCTTAGTGAGTCCAGGCGTGCAGCTACCGTGAGGAAGAGGGTCGAGGCCGTAGTAGATGATCCGACGGTGCAGCAGGCCATGCGTGGCGCTCATCGTGAGAAGTGGATCACGGCAATTCTCGATGAGCTGACCTCCTTAAGAGAACATGATGTGTTTGAGCTGGTTGAGTGCCCAACAGGAGTGAAGCCTGTGACAGGCAAGTGGGTGCTTAAGATCAAGCGAGGAGCACAGGGTGAAATTGAGCGTTTCAAGGCCAGATACGTAGCCAGGGGATTTACGCAAGTGGAGGGCGTAGATTTCTTTGAGACATGGGCACCTGTGGGCAGTTACGCTACCTTCAGGGCTCTGTTATCAGTCTGTGCAGTAGAGGATCTAGAGACGAGGCATATAGACATTAAATGTGCTTTCCTGAATGGTGTTCTGGAGGAGGAAGTGTATGTGGCACAACCTCCGGTGCTGGACGATGGGTCTGGTATGGTGTGGCGTCTGAAAAAGGCGTTGTATGGTCTAAAGCAAGCTGCCAGGGAGTGGCACAAAGCGCTTGCAGAACTCTTGTTGAATATGGGTTTTGTGAGATCAGCCAGTGACCCTGCACTGTTCATTTGCAAAGTAGGACGTTGTCTTATTTTTCTGTGGGTCGATGATCTGCTGATTTTTGGCCACAGAGAGCAGATGGATGATGCCATCAGAAAGATCCTTGAGGCTTTTGAGGGTCGGGACCTGGGGGAGCTGGGATATGTGCTGGGCATGGAGGTCATACGTGATCGAACTGCTCGCACTATCACCATCACACACAGAAAGAGCATCAGGGACTTGCTAGAGAGATTTGGCATGAGTGAGTGCAGACGGGCGCCAACTCCGTTGGTACCAAAGCAAAACATGTTTAGTCTGAAGGAAGATCCTAGCCAGGCGAAGGCTACAGGCACAGAGCATAAGAGGTTTATGCAAGCCGTAGGAAGCATCCAGTATGTGGCAGTTGTGTCGCGTCCAGACATTGCGTTTCCGGCTAATGTCTTGGCCAGGCATATGGCTGGGAGTGCCAAATGTCATTGGAATGGTGTCCTTCACGTACTGAGGTACCTGCGAGGGACCATAAACTTTGGCTTGACCTTTAGTGGCTCCAATGGGGGATGTGAGGTGTTGGAAGCATTTACGGATGCTGACTTCGCAAATGGTGCTTGCTTGAAGAGCGTGTCAGGAGTAGTAGTCCGGATGCATGGGAACTGTGTGTTCTGGCGTTCGAAGAGACAGACTATTGTGGCTGGTGATACAACTGAGGCAGAGCTCATAGCAATGAGTTCAGCAGCCAATGAGGTGATGTGGGCTAAGCAGTTGTGCACTGATCTTGGTTTGTCGGCTGTGAAGCCAACGCTGTGGGGTGACAACAAGAGTGCCAACTTGCTAGCAGTGAACCCCATCTCTAGTGACCGCTCCAAGCACATCAGGGTCAGGGACCTGAGGGTCCGAGAGTTCGTAGAACTCGATGAGTTGACTATCAGCTGGGTTAGCACGGTAGACATGCTAGCTGATATGTTCACTAAGGTGTTGGCAGGACCAGCACTAGCAAAATTTAGAGATAGACTGCAGCTTGCGGTAGTACAAGCTTAGTCTAGGGGGAGTGTCGTGATCCAGCCATGCACAGGACTACGGTGACCATGCATGGTGGCATACACAGGACTACGGTGACCATGTATGCGGGGAATCACGGTGCTGATCCGGAGTGGCTATGGGGCAGCCATGCACCGATGGCTGACCATATGCACGAGCAATGCATGCAAGATTGCGTGCCGCAGACATTGATTCTGATCGTATCCGTATGAGACGTTGATTGAACGCTTATATAGGCTCTACAGATCGTAGTGTAATCACTCTCTCTCTTCTACTGTCCTAAGACTCACGTGCATTCATCCTCCAACTGAAGGTACAGGCGCTGTCACGGACAGATACCTAAGACAGCAAGGTATGTGACAGCACCAACCCCTGCGCATGACGACATGCTCAGGATCCCACAGGCCTTAGGCGGCGGTCCACTGAATTACGTCACAATCTTCATACCATGGATCAACCCCTGAAAGGTCGGGCTCGTACCACGAACGAGTCATCAGCTTTGCAAGTTTCCAGCAAAGGCTGTGATTTCTGTGGCAACCCAAACCACACGACCTTCAAATGTTATGCCTACATTAGGCATAAGAAGCAGCATGAGGTCGAAAGGCAGCAGAAGGGGACGAAGAACAACAATAACAACATGTCGTAAACCAGTGGACCGCAGCCCTTAGGCACTGTGGGATCTAAGCACGCCGTAGCTGTGCGCAGGGGGTCGCGCTGTCACATACCTGGCTGGTGTACAGGTCTCCGCTGTGACAGTGCGCTCTCAGTCTTTGGAATATAGCACGTGAGACTTAGCAGAAGAAGAGTGATTACACTACGATCTGTAGAGCCTATATAAGCGTTCAATCAACGTCTCATACGGTTACGATCAGAATCAATGTCTGCCTGCATGCGATCTGCATGCATTGCTCGTGCATATGGTCAGCCATCGGTGCATGGCGTCCCATAGCCACTCCGGATCAGCACCGTGCATCCACTCCATGCATGGTGACCGTAGTCCTGTGCATGGCTGGATCACGACACAACAACAACAACAACAGAAAGTGCACTGCTAACAAGGCTACAGCATCATGCCTTGTTGCCTGCCATGCTGTTTCGAGGGCAACTGCTGCGTCCTGGATCATCGACAGTGGTGCTACTGATCACATGACGAACAACTTTGATGCACTTTCAGATGTTGTTCACATGAAGGGTGAGTGCCTTCTTGCCACGGAGCAGAAGGTTCCCATACTGGCGAAAGGCAGCGTAGTAATCAGAAACAAATCAGGGATTGAGTACAAACTTCAGAATGTGCTCTACGTCTCAGACTTGCATGTGAACCTAGTCAGCTTGTCCAAGGCTCTCACTGCAGGTTTCAGGTTGTCTGATACGAAGAGAGGACTGCGGTTGCGCAATTCTGCTGGTTCTCTCGATGCTAACCTCACAGACGATCTGTTTGTGTTGGATTGCACATTTGCTGACGAGTCATCAGCGCAGACCTCCACCATGGCAGCTCACACTACCAAAGCAGATCCACTAGCTCCTGCCTCAACCACTGCTCAGCTGTCCCAAGCTCAGCTCTTCCACCGTCGAATGGGGCACAAAGGCATGTCAACTCTTGCCAACATGTCAGCCAAGACTGCTGTTACAGGCTTGCCGCCCGCTCAGCACTTCAGAGATGCACTCAAGTCAAATTATGTGTGTCCACCTTGTGCTGAAGGCAAAGCAACAAGACAACCATTCCCTAGTGCCGCAAAGAAGTCAACTGCGCCGCTGGAGAAGCTTCATGTTGACATTGCAACCGGCATGCCGCTCTCGAAATCGGGTCTCAGAAACTTTGTGGCCATCGTTGATGACTTTACGGGTTACAAAATTGTCAGTGCTATCCATGCGAAGAGTGACGCGCCAGACTTCATCAAAGACACTGTTCGCATGCTTGAAGCTCGCTACGCGAAGTTCAAGTACAAAGTACAACAGCTCAGATCAGACAAAGACTCGGTTTTCATGTCGCATGACTTCAAGCGGTGGATGAAGGACAATGCCATCTCCTATGAGCCAACCTCGGGCTACAGCCCAGCGGAAATCGGGCATGCTGAGCGTGAACTCCGCACGCTTGGTGAAACATTCCAAGCAATGCTCTCGGACGCGGGCTTAGACAGGTCCATGTGGGCCGAATGTCTTATGCACGCTGCCTACCTCACCAATATCAGCTCAACAGATGGATCCACGGCTCCGTGGGAGCTTCTGAAAGGTGAGAAGCCGGACATCTCCAATCTACATGTGTGGGGATGCCTGGCATGGGTGAATGTGCCAAAGAAGCTCAGAAAGAAAAAGGAGATGCCGCCAAAGTCTGATGCTGGCATCTTCCTGGGCTTTGATGGTGCTAATCACAAGGCATACCGGATTCGTATGCCAAGTGGCAAAATTGTGACATCAAGAGATGTTCTCTTTGATGAATCAGCCCCACCAGCCAGCACTGTGTCACGAGATGACTTCTCTGACATCATGCTACCGACTCCACCGGCGCAGCCACCACCAGGCCCCGCCACGGTCAGGCTTCCACAGCCACAACCACAACCATCGTCGCTGCACTCTCCGCCATTATCGGCCAGCAGCGATGAGTCTGGCACGGAATGCGTACGGTTCCAGACACCAACACTGGTGCAGCATCCCACGCGCATTCCATCAACCCCAGCTGCACCAGCTCCGCCAGCAGCTCCAGCACCACCAGCTGCTCCACAGCCAGCGCAAGCTTCAGCCGCACCAGCTCCGCCAGCCGCTCCAGCAGCGCCGGCTCCACAGCAAGTGCCAGCTCCAGCCGGGACTCGGCGCAGCATTCGCAGCAAGCAACCTCCGGTCGGTCCATCCCAGAAATGGACGTTGTTGCGATTGCAGTACTATACCACTAGACTGCAATCACGTAGTACGTCGCGACGTGCTAAGTGATTGCAGTCTAGTGGTATAGTACTGCAATCTCAACAAAAGCTGGTTAATCCAGATCAGGGTCTTACGTCCTGTCCCTTGTTCCAGGATCTTGACCAGGATGATGTTGAGGACATCCTCTCAGGATGTCCACCGTCCTTGTAGTTAACCGCTGATAGCCACAGCCGGGGCAGCGGGTTCCGCTGGGAACAAAACCAGCATCACGCTCAAAGATGATGCTTTTTGGTTCCCAGTGACAATTCCATCCCGCTTCAATCCTCGGACCGAGTCATGGGTGGAAACGGCAAAACCCCGAGCCTGTTCCAGCGACGGTGGCCGTCATTGTGTCACACGTGCCATTTGGAGGGTGCTGCCACTGTGGGCTGCTGCAAGCCACACTTGCTGTCTGTGGTCCACAGTGGTCAGCTTCAGCTTGTAGCATGCATCGTCTTGTCACTACTCCACGGTGTTACAGTGCTGTCCACGGTGCAGTTGTCATATCAAGCATGGTGGGTCACATTGCTATACAATGCGATGGCGTACTTTGACCTATTGTATATAGTGCTATACAATGCCATGGGGTACTTTCAAAACTGCTCACTGTGGACCTTACTGGCAGCCAGCATCAGTGCTACTAAGACCCACTGTGTGCGCGGCACTCAAATATCATGGCTCGGAAAACACGTCCACAGTCAGTTTACATGCTCTCCATTATGGCAGATTCAAAACCGTCGTTGATCATTGACGCTGTATTGCAGTTGGACAGAGTATACGAAAAGCGCGCGTGCCATGGTTCACATCTAAGGTGAGCTTGCTGCACGATCCTTTTACTCTCAATTGGTGCAAAAAGCATGTGGATGACGTGGATAATGCGCCGAAATGTTCTGTTACATTGAGGGGCTCCGATCCAGTGCACCAAGCGAACGTACAACTAGAGTCTAGACTCACATGCTACCCAGAAGATGCGAGCCGGCCATGCGCCGAAATGTTAGTAGAATGTTCGGGTCTGACTTAGCACGACGTAGCATGTTGCTGACTCACACCCGCATAGGAACGAACTTGTAAGTGGCCTCCACTCCACTTGTATTATGGCTTTAGTGACTACTAATTAATATTGATTATAATAAAAAAGTAAAGCAGACTCCCCAGCCCTTAGCGACCACATCCGGGACGCTCGAAACACGCATGCCTTGTGCGTGACGCGTCGCCATGATTGCCGCCACTGACCATCGGTCTGGGTGCATGGAAAACATGCATCCCTAAACATGGCACAGGAAATGAAGTAAGATGGTATTGAAACACGAGCTCATGGCACAGAAAGCATAGAGAGAGGCATCTGCATGCATGCACGCGAAACAACGACCAAAAGAGCAGGTCTGTAGGGAGCATCCCAGGGCAAACGGACGGCATGGCTGGACAGCCCTGAACTTGGTGAGTCCAGAGCTATGTAGCATGCTCGATTTGATGCATTCACGGCTATGCAGGCCTGAGCGCACGGCGACTGTGGCACCCACATAGCAACACCAGAGGCGCTGTCTTGCGCGCCACCTGCGTGAAAAAATGAAACAAGATTATATGCAAGGCTTCTGGTTCGTTTCTGGAGGGGCCGCTGTTGGGGCCGAGCGGCCTGGGCGGTCGCGCTGCCAGACTGCCGGTACGAGTCTCGGTACCGGCCAGACTTTGTGAAATATACGCCAAACCGGACGTGAATGAGCTGAGTGATTTCCGACGCATTTGCATTTGATTTGGCGATCTACCGGCAGCAGACACGGAGGTGAGGCATGGTGAAGTGCAGGGCTGCCAGCAACAGCAGTGCTGGATCACGGAAGCGTGTGCCAGGTGAGAACCTGACTAAGGCAGGCAACGCCAGCACAGCATCAATGTACTGTGCCACCTATGTGTGTGATGTGGCTGTCAGATCCTGGTTGTCACTTGCTGCTGTGGAGGGAGGTGGGGGTTTAGGTAATCCATTGAGGCTGATTTTAGCGGGCATGTGAGCGCCATGTCGACATTTCCCAAGTGGACCTGATGGTTCCCACAGCCACTGGACGCCTCGACATATCGAGTCTGCGACAGGCCTGGCGACAGGCACAACTCCTGGCCTGAGCAGCAATTGCCCACACTAGATAAGGTCAAGCAGCGCAGTAGTCGTGGCCTTCCCTCTGAGTCTGGCTCTAGTCAGCGTTATCACTGAGAATTTGGAAAGCAAACGCACCCACCCACCATCCCCGTTTGAATTCGAAGCTCGTTCTACTGGATTGTTGGAAATTACTGCGCCGCCACCCCTACAAATACAAATATTGATGGTAGTTTTGCTAACAACATGGGCCACATCCAGTTATGGCTACACATACAACGCTAGTGGTACTTCCCGGGATCGTACAAGGTGGTGCCGGTTGTGCACGAGACATATGGCAGACTAGGGCCGCATGCCATGCAGTACCTCAACAAGCTGGCAGTGTCGTTGGTTGGGCCGTTCGACAAGAGAGCAAAGGCTCGCTGGATTGAGAACTCCTTGCGGCAGTTCAGTGCGGCGACAGTGAAAGGAAACGGGTTTGTGATCAGAAAGACCATGTCCAGGGTAGCACGGCTCACGGGTGCGCAGTTTGTGCCAGGTGATCGCCTGGCCGGCTTGCATCTGCTGGGTAGCATGTGAGTCTAGAATCTAGTTGAACGTTCGCTTGGTGCACTGGATCGGAGCCCCTCGATGTAACTGTACAACGCTAGTTATGTGCATTTATGGCTACAAGTATCACACGCATGCATACATGCGTCCCTCCCGGGCTCGCCAGAAGCTTCTGGGCCCGTTCCTAGCACATCTAATCAGCAACTACCATCAGCACTACGCCGCAGTTTGGAAATACTCTTGTCATCATTCTCTCCACGCACGGTGGGATCGCATTGATGAGTGATTCCGTTCCGGTGAATGTTGCTGAATTGTGAATCTGATTGCCAAGCAGCTTTCCGCGAACAAAAGCGTCAACCAGGCGCGAACTCGGGGGTTGCAGACCATGAGAGTAGGTGGACACGGGTCGTTTGGGGAGCATTGCTGCCCTGAGGGGATGAGTAGTTAGTGATTTGTGTTAAATTGGACCTCCAGGGCACGTGCATGCATGCGTTTTGTGGTGCACCACAACATGCATCAAGCTGAATTGGAACAGGCAGTTGGGACTTGCACAAGCCACACAGACGCGGTTTTGCTGTCGGTTTTGGGGGTTGGGCCGGCCACATGATCTGCTCTTGGCACATGACATCTGCTGGAAGTCAGCCAGTTTGGTCCCGGATGACTCTGTAAGGGAGAGTCCCATATGACATGCACGCACGCACTCCGACATGCCAGCTGCACCTGCAGCGTGCACTGTGGGCTCCACCATACTCTGCGAGCGCGTTGGTCCCCTCCGTTAAAGTTTACGTCCTATGGCGACATGCTGACGAGCGATGCTTCGATCCAACCAGGTCGACATTCCGAGGTGATCAGAAAGCCCAGTGTAGCTACATGCAGAAAGCCCACTGTGCACAGCCGTACGCGTGTTACACTGTTATAGATCAAGCTTGCAATTCGTACTTCACGCCAGCTGCATGCAGCTGCAGGCGGATGGAGAATTTACGTAACAACAGCGAGCCTTCCCATAGAAGATTGGGAACAGGTAGAGGTGGCGTGCCCGTTCGTACTGACCCATATGCTCTGCCTCGAGCATGCGCCGACAATCTGGCCAGGAAATGCCTACATCATCACCGACGTCGATCGGGATCATATGATAGACACCACATCGTTAACGTTAACATTGTGCTAGCCTCTGAGTTTATACCCTAGTGCAGCAGATCAGGCTCCGTTGAAGGGAGCACAGACCGTTGAAGGGAGCAGAGATCGCCTGGAAATAGCTGTACACATTGGCATGCGCACGATGAGGTCGACACTTGCCAATCGATGCGGATGAAGTTACTTTGCAGGTGATCATCTGCAGGTCGTGCTGGATGCGGCAACTCGTCGGCTTGTGAAACCTGTACGAGGTAGCATTCTGAACATGCAGGCCGCTTCCACGAGTTTTCACTGAACATCTCAGGCGTGTTCACGTTGGCTTGCAAGGCTCGAGGAACGCAGCGTACCAAGGTACGCAGAAAGCGCCCGTGCAGCCATGCGCATGCACCATGTACACATATATACATCCCCTCGCTATCACGGATCACGTTGTTTGCACATAGTATGGATTCTCGCCGGCCTGTGTGCCCGGAAATCTTGTGATTTGTGCCAAGCTGAGGCCGGTGTATGCTGGCTCCGATTGCTTCCAGCACCGTCGGCTCACGTCTGAGCTAGCTGTGGGTTGGGCACTGCTGTCTACATGCATGAGATTCTATGTGACATTGTCGATTTTGTTACACGGAGATGAACGCAATAGCCCGGCAGCGAGGGCAACAGCAGGAAGTAGACGGCCAGAACCCCCGAAAGCAGACAACAGCAACAAGGAACAACTATCTCAGGTGAAAAGCCACAACGAACCGACACAGCCGACACAACCACAACCATTGTCGATTGTGTACGGGCCTGGACACTAAAATCGTGTAGCTGATGCTGCATGTACCCCGGATAAGATGCGGCCATGCATGCATGCGTCCTGCGTGCATTGCTTGCGCCTGCAAGCTACCTCTCCCTTACAGAGTCATCCGGGACCAAACTGGCTGACTTCCAGTAGATGTCTTACACAGTGATAGATCTAGGACTCAGCAGCGCCGAGGCAACAGACCAGGCAACATGCAGATAAACAGACCGGCCACCGCAAGCACCAAGGCCACGCGCCGCACGAGCAAATGCCAGAACGAACTAACGCCAGCGCGAAAGCCGACACGCACACACCACGCAGTACGACGCAGGCCATGCGCACACCAAACACACAGCTAGCACTCGCCGGGTCCACAAGCGGTCATCGACTCGACACTAGCAGTCTGCACGGGCGCGACAGCGTGCGCTACGGCCACGTCCGAGGCCGCGAGGCACCGGTTCCAGGATCCGTAGCCTCAGCCAGCTCGGCAGCCCGAGCGGTGTCCGGGGAGGGGCGCAGAGGAGAAACGGCGGACGTGCGCTGGGAGGAGGGAAGAGGGAGGGAGGGAAGAGGGAGGGATCGGGTGCGGGGGGGGGGGGGGGGGGGTTGGGGGGGCTGCAGGGTGAAATGGGTGGAGGGGGGGGCTCTCGGGGCGGGATGGGCGAGGGGGGGGGGGGGGGGGCGACGCAAGCTTATGCGCGATGGCCTGTCAGCGCCGGCAGGCCGTCTGTGGGGACAGGAAGGCCCGGCAGCAGCGCCCGTCCGACCAGTCTAGCACGGAGGGGCGCGGCCGCGCGGGCTTGGCGCGCCAGCGCGCGGCACAACGTTGTGGACAGGTCGCGCATGGCATTGAGAAGGAAAGTACGCTTTGACACCGCCCCGTGTCCCGCGGCAACCTCCGCGACCGTCTGGAGGAAGCGGTACGCGTCCCGTCCAACCCTGCCATACGTCTCATGCACGAGCGGGATGAACTGGGCGGCACCTGTGACGGCGCCATATTTGTCGCGCTTTTGCCGTGCGCCCTTCTCGGCGGTCGCGCCAGCCTCACGTGACGCACCGCGCACATGCGACCTGGCAAGCGGGTGCATCACCTTCACGTCCAGCAGCGCCATGCGCGTGGTGAGGAATGCCAAGAGGTCGCCGCGCTGCGGAGGCCGCTGCGATCGGGGCAGCGGGGGTGCGGCAGGGGGCGCTGCCTCTCGGTCAGAGGCGAGGGGCGCGTCGCGCGTCGGGGCGTGGGCCGCGGCGGGGGGGCGGTAGCGGCAGTAAGGGTAAGGGAGGCCGGAGCCGGGGCTTGGGTGCCATGAGGGGTGTGGGGCACGTCCGAAGCCTGGAGGGCCTGCGAGAGATGGGGTGGGGGCTGGACCGGCGCGGCATCGGCTGGGGGGTCCGGTGGCGGCGGCGGCGGCGGCGGTGACTGCGGCGGTGGCGGCGGCGGCGGCGGGTCTTGCTGACACGGCGCGGCCGGTGCACTCGCAGACGGCGCAGCCGGCGGGCGCGTAAAGTCCGCCGGCGGCGCGGCTGGTGGCGACTGCCGGCTGCCGCGGAGGGGGAGCACGCGTATGCCCCCGGGGAGCTTGCCAACGTGCGGCTCCAGCGATGAAGCGATCGACGCGCGCATGAGCACCCGCCTCCAAGCCACGGTGATGAGGTCGTGCTTTAGGACTGAACTTGCCCATAGCTGTCCGCATATGACACTGTGTGTACCGGACGCAGCCACGCGGCCGCAGGGGCAGGCCTCATCCGACTCCAGGACGGGTAGCAGCGGCTCACCCAGCCGCAGCAGCACGGCCACCTGGAATTCATGGTCGGTCAGGCCCGTCACCGGGCCGGGGCAGGCAGTGAGGAACGCCGAGGCCAGCGAGCCAGAGCAGCTGAGGAGGCGAGCGAGATCAGCGCACGCTGTCTCCGCCGATTGGGGATTCGGACCGTGCTTCAGGGTCTCGAGATAGTCGCGCGTGGCGGTCCAGCGCGCGTCGGCCTCCGCCCGGCTGAGCGCGCTCTGGAGCTGCGTCATGCGCAGCTTCGAGCCAGCGTCAGACGCCCAGGCGTCGGCTGGGGTCGGGCTGTCTGAGATTCCCTGCACGGCCGGCCATGCCTTCCGCAAGCGTGCGAGGCGGGCCTGGTGCTGGACCGCGGCGTCGCCGCGGAACGGCTTGCCGCCGTCGATGCCGTCCGCGAGCACCGCGTGCGCAACTGCTGCCGACGCGAGGCGCGCGGCGTCAGCAACGTCGGCTGTGTAGTGTCGCAGACCCATGCCGCCATGTCTATGAGGGAGCAAGGCCTGCTCACGCTGTAGGTCGGTGAGCTGTTGCGTTTCGATGATGCGGCACATGGCGTGTACGCTGGCGTTCTCGACGCCCATGAGCGGCTGTTCGAGATGGGCCCAGTCGGTAGTGCGCAGCAGGTGTGCTTCGCGATGTTGCAGGCACTGGAAGAGGACAGCCCACCGTGTCTGGGCCGCCAGCGGGAGGCCTGCCAGCTTTTGCATGAGCTCGACGGTGCGTTTGCATCTACGGCGCACATACGCCTCCACATAGGCAGGGGTGCCCAGTGGCGCGCCACATGCGACCATGCCGTCAGTGGCGACCGTGGCGCCTAGGCAGGCGGCTGCGTGCGAGGCCTTGGCGGGATCGGTGCAGTGGACGAACGTCTTCTGCTTATTGCACTGGTGACGGGATTGCACAACTCGACCCATGGCGACCACTTGCTCGACCGTACCCTGCACCGTGAGGTCATCGTGGCACGCGATGGCTAACGTGTCAGGGGCCGCTTCTTGCGCCGCTAATAGCGTGGGCCGGAACGCGATGGCGAAGTAGAGGGGGCCGATGGGGTCGCCTTGCTTCACGCCAGATGCACTCCACAAAATCGCGTTCGACCCGTCTTGCTGACGTGCCAGCAGCGGCGATGGCGATCCATACGCCATGCGTGCGAATGCGGCCAGGGCGGGGAGTTGCGCGTCAATCTCCGCAATGATGGTCTCGCGGTCAATCAGGTTGAACGCGTTCTCGAGATCGAGCTGCACTGTGACCGTCTCCGCATCTGAGAAGTCCGGGGCCAGCGCGTGGCTCGGAATCTCAGGGCCGCCGCGAACACCGACCCCAATCTGGTGCGGGGCAAGCAGGCCCGGCGCTTCTGGGACGCACGCCAGCGCGCAGATACCGGCGAGGCGCATGAATGCTTCTCCGATAGCGATCGGGCGAACGCCGCCGTTCGGTTTGGCGATGGCGATCAGGCGGCTGGCGAGCAGCAGGTCGGAGTGGGGGATGGTGCCCGACAGCAGGAGGTTGACGAAGCGGCGCATGGCCTCGCCCGTGCGCTCGTTATACAGCCCGGCGCTGCGGACGTGCTCGTATGTCCACCCGCTGGGGCCGGCCGCTGAGCCCTGTGTCAGGTTCCGCAGGATAGCCTCAAACCGCGCCGCTGAGACTTCCGCTGAGCGGCTGCCGGCTGGGGTAGGCTGCGCTGCGCGCTTTGGAGGGGGCGCGGGTGGGTGCAGCGCTCGCAAGCGTGGCAGTGAGTGCTGGTCGATGGGAACGATGGGGCTGCTGTCCAAGCAGCGCGCAGCGCGGCCAACATTGCCGTTGCATGCATGTCGGTGCATGCGCCCTGCCAGTGCGATGTCCGCCACAACTTCCGTGCGAGTGCGGCCGGGGTCGCTATGTTCAGCTGTGTCAAGCAACATCTGCTCCCTGGTCCGCTTCCGGATCTCGCGCACGCGGGCATTGACTCGCCTGGCGCGTCCCCTGCTTGCGCCAGTGTTGCCGAGGGCCTGGCTGGGCAGCAGGAGTAGGAGCCTGAGCTCTGTCTCTACACTGGGTCGGTGACCGCGCTCGGCCGCATCGGCGGTACGTTCCAGCGCTGCGGCCACAACGTCGGCCCAGCTGGATCTGCATTCGTTCGGCACACCCTGAGGGATCCGCACGTCCGGGTAGGGGGCCTCCAGTGATGGCGGCGCGTCTGAGGCTGGCTTTGGATCCACCTGGGTGTCGCTGACGAGGTCTGCTTCCGTCAGATCGCGCATGTGGGAGTCAACCCGTGGGCCAGCGCTAATGGCAGTGCGGGAGACGTCCGGGAGGACAGCGCGCTGGCTGGGGGGGAGGCGGGGCGCTTGGGAGGGTCGGGGGGAGTGGCATGGCGGCGAGCCGGCGCGCGGCAAATGGGGGCAGGCGCGTCGGTCGGGGACGTCCCATGGTTGGTCCCTGCGTGTGCAGCCACGACTGGCGTAGGTGCTGCGGTAGCTGTCCCGTTGTCACACGCATGGGCCACACGGCGAGGTGAATGCACGACTGCACGTGAGGTGGCAACGCCTGCGGACGGCCGGGCGCTGCGCGGCTCTGTGCGTTGATCGTGCACCTCGCTATCATGCAGTGTGGCTCCGGGGGACTGTGGTGACGGGACGTCACCTGGGGGTTGTTGGCCACCAGCCAGCCCGCCGTCAAGTCTGTGGTGCTCATCTACCGATGTCAGACAGCACGATTTGGTCAATTCGGTGCGGGCGGGTGGCTGGCTTTGCGGCCGAGGCGCAGTCGAGCCGGCGCCCGCCGCAGCCGCAGGGGTGGGCGTTCGGCACACCGAACCGGAGCCTCCCTGCGGCGGTTGCGAACTGGCTGTGTGTCGTCCCGCCAGGTCATCATTGACGTGTGAGGGCTGGGCCCGCGTCAGTGGCGCCCTCATGTGCGGCGGTGTCCGCTGTCGTGAGCGCGAGCGGCCACGGCCAGTGTTGGTGGGCGTGCACGTGCGGCCGTTGTACCGGGTGCGGGCGGGAGTGGGGGCGTGGGAGTCCGCTGGTACGCCGCGACAATTTGCTGCATGCCTGTGGCCCTCCGGATCGTTGTATCTCGAGAAGGGCAGCTTGCATGCCTCGCAGTGGTAGCAGCTGTATGCCCGTTGTTGGTCCTCAGTGAACTTGTACTTCGGGTGGCAGCCCCGGCAGTGGGCAAGCAGATCGCCGGCGGCACGGAAGCGGCGAGGGCACGCGGGGCAAGGCACATGCAGGTCCTCGTTCATTGTAGTGCTATGCTGTGGGAGCGAGGCTGGGGCCTTCGGGCGTGATTACGCTACGCTGGCGCGAAGTGGTTGGTGCACGCGCACCCGCAGAAAGTGCGAGGCCTAGGGCCAGGCCCAGGCCCCGTGGCCGAGAGCAAAAATAAGTATGCCTAATGTACAGTGTCTACGCCGCAGCGCTGCGAGGTGAGGAGGTGTGCGGAGCAAAGCCGCTGCGACTGCCGGTACCGCTGGTACAAAGCAGGCGCAGGCGTCACAGCGCGCGCCAACTGCCGCAACTCTCGCGAAGCAGCTAATTCCAGAAATTAAAATCTACCAGTGCTGTATGTGTCCGCCTAGCGGATGCCGGGCGCAGCGTGTCGAGCATGCGTACGCTAGCGTAGCAGAGGTAGAAAGCTCTCGACCATACAGGCAAAAAACAA
>UNSF01000264.1:0-31973 GCA_900538255.1 Ulva mutabilis | reverse complement strand
TGTAGTGGCGCCGTGCAGCAACAGCATCAGATCTGCTTTGATCACTTGCACGCGCCTGTGATCTTCAAGGAGGACCCCGCCAAGCCGGGGCATGGCTGCCTGCTGCGATTCTGCCAAAACCAAATCTGCCGCAGAGTTCTGCCCCTGGATGAGTTCATGGGCTTTGGCCGTGGTGCACATTGCACCCACAGGGCCGCCTTGCGGATGGGGGCACGCCCTCCGTCGGGACACCTGGAGAGCAAGAGCACATCGCGGGCGTGGTGTTGGCAACCCCCGTGCCGCTGAAGACGTTGGCGGCCAGAGTCCACGGCGGTGCAGACATCCGACGCATGGAGGTTTGCGAGGCGCTGAATTGCGACAACGCACCCAGGAGGGAGCATATCGTGTGTGACGAACACAACCTGGTGCGGTACCTCCATCTATCCCGTGTGCTGGTATGTGTAGGTTGATGCGAGGCCACCACGGGTCACCTTCATGTGTCATGGCAACTCGAGGTGCATGTATCACGTAGCACAGCCGCCATGTACCACGTAGCACAGCCACCATGTATCACGTAACGAATGTGATGGGCGATGACAATCTGGCAAATGACACATCACACGCGTCTACGCCAAACTGGACCACCTGGGTGGGCCAACTGGTAAGGTGGGAATACTGAGGGTGGCCTTATCAGCAGGTCACTGAGAAATGCGTAAAACTGGTCACACTCAATGTAATGGTGATCCCTGAGGTGTGTAAGGTGCTTGTGGATGTTCAGATGATCATTTGAGCCATTGTGCTGGCTGTTTCGTGGTGGCAGCTATTTGTATCTCCCACAACGGGGGTGAGCCAGCTGCAAAGGTGAGAAGATCTACAGTGAGCATGCAGGCGGCCTTTGGAGCAAATGAGTAATTGAATGGCAAGAGTGGAACGTTTTGGATCAACAAGGCATGTTTGGCATAATTCAAGTGGTAATATGGTTGAATGCACCATGTGCACGTGCATGTGGAATGCTGGGGAATGTGGAAAGAGTGAAAATTGCAGGCATGGGTGTTTGTGAAGAACTGTTTGGAAATGCACAAGTAGGCAGTGGATTCTGACATGCCTCCGTTTGAAAGAGCTGATCAAGATATTCACTGGGTCTGGATGGCCTGAGAACGGTCATGGTTGGCGTCTGTGTGATGACTGTCTCTCGCGAAGGCCACCCAGAGGGTGAGCGAACAGATGAGGTGGGCTGCAGTGGTCCGGGCTCCGCAGATGGGCGCTGGTGCGGTGCTTGCCATCTGTGATGCAATGTGAGAAGGCATAACACTCTAAACAATTACGAAAATTTTTTATGTATGTGCAGCTGAATCACCCGGAATGAAGTGCACGTCCGCCTGCCGCTGTTCGAGAACGGGGCAGGCTTTCCTGCGTGGCACAAACAGGGGCTCTTTCGCCCTGTCTGAGCTTCGATAGTTACTTATATAGAAGCTGGAAAGCCGTTGCGTCCACGTCCTCGCCTAGCCCCCAGGTGATCACGCAAGTTGGAGTGGTCGTCTATTCACGTACTAGTGCACCACGCCACATGGTCACGTACCGCTGCATGCAGAGCAAGTTTGTGCCCGGCTGAAGCAATCACTGTAGCGCGCTACCACTGAATAGCGCATACTTGTCAGGCGTGTATGGCATGTACGGCTGTGCTTGTTCTTGTTAGACTTCCTCTCGCAGCTCCGTAGTTCCTGTGAAGTTGCACTGTCAGATCGTTCCTTATGCGCCCGAGTGGCGAACGAACTTGCCAGCTTGCATGCTCCTGACCTCATCAAGCTTGACGCTATCTCTATTTGTCTTAGATCACACTGAATCATGATTCCGGCCACGGGCGAGTCGCAAGCCGACTAACACTGGCGTCCAGCGATGTCGCACTGCTCCTAGATCGCAAGGTTTGGCGCGTGTAACACATTATTATGCATCAGTATAGCTTTCAATGTATGCTGGCCTGTCACTCATGGCGTGCACGGTTGTTGCAGGGGTTCAGCGCAGCCGTTGTTGACCTCAAATGCCGAGCAAAAGTATCAGCTGGACAGTTCGCTACTGTCTGACGCAGCTACGCTGTGAGAATTCTACAGAAGGTTCGTCTCTTCCGGTGAACCTGTGTGGTTCAAATTTCGTCACAGTTGTATTTCTGGTGTGTTCCCAGAGGTGTGCAACTTGAATCGAAGAAGCTAGCCTGACCATTGCTACGCAAAACCGCTGTTTCACGAAAATTCGAAGTGCACAGAACAGCTCTCAACGGCCGTGCATAGCAGGGGCTGTGCTTTCATCAACCACTCGCTGTCTTGCAGGTCTATGGCTCTCTCACTCTGTCCAACCAGTGCCTTCACAAGCAGCCGCTGCAGCTTCTGACGGTCAGATGTGCTCAAAGGTGTCATGCAAAAGTCAATGATGTGCTGTATTCGTTCGGTTTAGCTCATGTTGCACTGGTCTGACAGCTGGATGTAGCTTTTTCAGCAGTGTGCTGGTGTGCAGGTCACCCAAATTTCTATGTCGTACAGCCATGATCTTAAGCAGCAGCAGTTGCAACGTCTGACAGTCAGGTAAGCTCACGAGCCTGTTGCAGCGCCCTGTGAGATTCTGTGATGCTGTACTTGACTGGGTGCTGGGCTGTCATCGTGGCCAGCTTTGTTATGTTCAAGTACATGCTGGCTGATATACAGGTTCCTACTGTACCTATGCTGTGCAGCCGCCAGCCTCAGCAGCTGCAGCTGAAATTGCAGCCTTTGGCACTCAGGTGAGTTGGATCCTAGTGGCCTACACGGGATCTATTCCGTTCGGCCGCGAACTCACTTGGATGACAGCTAGCAATGATGATACAATTCTGGTTTGCTCTGTAGGTACATGCTTTCTGTGGGTCACAAGTCGGCAGTTGAAAGTTTTAGCACTTGTGACAGCTGTGAAGTCAGGGAGCGCTATGGCAGGTGTGTAAATGTGCTCAACAGCTGTTTTTCTGTCCCTGATGGGAATGGTACTGTGCGTACACACTCGAACTTGCTGCCTGGAGTGTTGAGCTACACTCCTCACCACAGTCTGTTTGCAGGTTCAGCCATCAGCATCGCCTATCGCCTTAGCACCTTGGCACGAGTTGAAGCTGAGACGATGATGCAGTCGACTTGCTACATCATCGGGTCATGTGTTCGGTGATGGCAGTGATGCTGGCTGTGTTTGTGTTGGCATGCTGGCGAGGAGGCCAGCTGTGAGTGGGATGGTCACTACCAGTTAATTGGGCATTATTTTTCGAGGTGAGTAGCCAATTTGCCTCGGCGGCAGGCCCTTTGCATGTTTCAAGGACGAGTGGAGCCATCTGACCTGTCACCAGAGGGCTTGCTGGTATGCAGGTTGGCTGGCTAACGGCCACCAGCATGACCGGGATCCCATCATCGAGAGAAACTTGCGTCAAGATATTATCGACGTATACATTTTGAGGTAATCGCACTTGTGCTTTGACGCTGGCAGTTGTGATGGCATGCTGCCGAGGAGGCCAGCTGGTGTAGATGTGGTGGTCAATAGGATGATAGTGAAACACTGTAACATGATCCAGTTCCATCGTCTATCAATGTACTGCTTTCTATCGCGCTGTGCGTGCACCCTGCCATCGTTTGCGCACGGGTGCGAGTTGGCACACAATGTGTCGGCCCACCTCCATGCATGCGTTGTTTCGCGCGAGGAAGACTCCCGGGGTGGGAAACTTGACGGTGGTCCAGGCTGCGCGCACGCTCGTTTGCGGCAGTCTGCATTGAAATCCACGTCCACACATGTATATGATATGTACAAAGGTGGCTGATTCGGTACTGAGGGGCTAGAGGGTGCGTGTGTACCGGTGCAGCGCACTACCAGCCAACCACAATACAAGGCGCGGTTGACAGGCACATACATGAAGTAGCTCTCGCTGCAACATACTAGACCCCGAACTCATTTTCGTGTTGTCGAGATGTTCATCGTATGGAAGATGCACTTGATGATCGTCCCGTAGCGACATTCTTGTGCCGTAATCAACTGGCAGTACGCGAGTTTATTGGCCGTTAGACATGAATTCGCTTAAATACATCTTGCATACACAGAAGGATACATATAAGTTGGCCTAAGTGCCGCATTTATTTCAAATCAACGGAATTCTGGCCGCATCGATGAGGACGCGCATGGCCGCTGGTGTCTCCTCCCATTGGCCAGGCACATTAGGTAGCCACGCAAATCACCAGATACGCTATTTATGAGCCTCTAAATTTGTTCTTTCAAAGTAATGTAGCATTCACTGGAGCCCATATACGTTCTTGACACTGGCTCGCACCAGCTCCGCGAGAGAGCAGTCGGCCCACAATCCGATCAGCACATACATTCAGGCGTCACAACAACTCAGGAAATATTCAACATATTATGAAAGACGTTTGTGAGTCTGTTTTGGTGTCATCCGTTAGCAGGGAAACATCTCCTGCTGAAGACGTGCAGCCCCACAGAATCGCCAGACCTGATGTGGACAAGTCTACGAGCACCCAGCCGTCGCGAAATAGAAGGCAATTGATTTAGTAGTTCATTCTTTGCGTTCAGCGCCCTTGATATCGCCAAGTACCCCCTCTGCAGTCAGCGATGCTCGTGTGACACACTGCACTAGACGACTCATTGCATCGCACACACTTGGCTGATTTGAGCCGGCTCTGTTCCACAGCATTCACATGAGTATATACTATTACACGGAAGCATCAGAACTTCAAAAAACGGCCGTTTCAGAGTTTTTCTTGAACCGTTCCAACTTTCCCACCCTGCTGTCCCACCCATGGGTGAGCCAATTCGGCGTAGACGCTGTGATATCCACAAAATCCAATGATCGCCCGTGGAGCCTCGTGCTTGTCCCCTCGATTCCGCACACGTTCCCACCACCAGCTTAGTGTTACACGGAGATGAACGCAATAGCCCGGCAGCGAGGGCAACAGAAGGAAAGTAGACGGCCAAAACCCCCGAAAGAAGACACCAGCAAAAAGCAATCACTGTCCCAGGCGAAAAAGCCACAACGAACCGACACAGCCGACACAACCACACCCACGCACCCACACGCATGCGCACTCCCGCACCCCTCCACCACGGCACCCGCGCCACAACCGCACACAGCAACCACCACCAACGCACTACTGCCCACCCCAACAAAACCAGCCACCACCGACCCCCCAACAGCAGCACCCCCACTCCATCCGGCCCCACTGGAGCATTCCATCACGGGCCCCCCGCACATGAGAGCCCGGGGGCTCACGCCCCCCACAGTGCAAGGCGTACCAGCCCTCCCCCTCCGGCCGCCCGGCAGGGGCCGCAGGGCGGGGCGCGAAGGGCACTGGCGGCGCCGCATCACTCCCCCCACGGTGGCTCGCGGGAAGGCAGGGCGGGCCGGAGGTCACGTGTACACAAAGGCATCGTCAGGTCGACCTTGGAAAGCGTGGTATGCAGGGAAAACTGTACCTAGACGTGAACGGCACCCTCTGCTCGCGCTGCGGTAAGTGCGAGCGGCTGTGCGCACAGGAGACGCATTTCGACGAGACCAACACTGCCTTCTGCAAGGTCTGTAGCTACATGCAACGCGAGGATAAGCTTCGTGACATCTCGCCGGCGTACAAGGACATCCTCGCCCTGATCCCCCAGGCCCCACCCGGGGCGGAATTCATGCCACAGCTTCAGATCCCGACACGGCAGGGCTGGCGATCGCACACGGAGCTGCAAGATGCTTGTGCCGTGCGTGGGTGCACTGGGACGGTGCCACAGAGCGGAAACAAGACCCGCAAGTGGCACAAGTCAAGAGTGTGCAAGAAGCATCGGGAGGCACGGGTCATCTGGCACGTGCAGCGCACCTGCATGTATGCGAAGCGGTGGTGCATTGGGTGCCAGACATAGAAGCTCACGACGGCGTGGGTGGGGAAGAAGTGCGGCGTCTGCGTCAAGCGGTGCAGCAAGAAGAAGGCGCAGCAGGTAGATCCCCCGGACGGCGACACTGCTGAGGCTGGTGCGGCTGAGCGCACCGACGCATATATACCGTTACATCGAGGGGCTCCGATCCAGTGCACCAAGCGAACGTTCAACTAGAGTCTAGACTCACATGCTACCCAGCAGATGCGAGCCGGCCAGGCGATCACCTGGCACAAACTGCGCACCCGTGAGCCGTGCTACCCTGGACATGGTCTTTCTGATCACAAACCCGTTTCCTTTCACTGTCGCCGCACTGAACTCCTGCAAGGAGTTCTCAATCCAGCGAGCCTTTGCTCTCTTGTTGAACGGCCCAACCAACGACACTGCCAGCGTGTTGAGGTACTGCATGGCATGCGACCCTAGTGTGCCATATGTCTCGTGCACAACCGGCACCACCTTGTACGATCCCTGCACACTCTCTTGTTGAGTTTGAACTGTTCGCGTACGGCGGCCGCGTGCCCCTGTGCCCCCGACGCTTTCCCCACCACAGCCACCCCAAATGGGTGGATGAAGCTGACATCTAGTACATACACGTCCACGTCCGGACCATTTGCTAGGATGTCCCCCCTACTGTCGTCCCTGTAGCGTCTGTCTAGGCTGCGCATCACAGGCTCAATTGATGTGGACACCCCTGCCGCTCTTACTCGATGGCGCCAAGCCGTAACGGCAATGTTGTGGCGCAACGTCCAGCAGTCGGCATTGTGTCGACATGTCATGGCATGATCTACGTCGCCGGGCTTCACCCAAGCATTGCAATCACATATCACTTCCCCATCTAACGGCGGCAGGGGGGAAAGTCCGCCCCTGAACCGCATCCCATGCACATAATCCCCATCATTCAGAGTCAGCATGCGGTTGGTTGGGAGGGAATCCAGGAACAGTGAGGCAACACGACAGGCGCAGCTGCGCATGCGTGCAAGGTCCTTTGCACCACCAGGGGTGCTGCCCAGCTGTTGCAGCAGCGCGTCGTGCCGTGTCTGCGCTACTGCCCTGGTCACTTTTCTGCTCACACCGGGAAGGCCAGTGGCGATGAAGACGTTGTCGAGCTCCTCTGGCCCCCAGTCTGCCTCCGGCGGCATTGCTGCACGCAGCGCTGTCCATTTTTCTTGTAGGCCTGCGGCAACGTTGCCTTCGGCGAATGGGCGGAAGTCGGGGGGGCCATCGCGCATGGCGTCATGCGCCAGCGCGGCGCTGGACAGATAGGCTGCATCTGCCTCGTGCTCCGTGACGTCCATGAGGCCGAATCCGCCGTGTCGTAGCGGTAGGCGGAGTTGCTCCTCGGCGACGGTGGGCATCTGCGGGTGGTGCATGATCTCCCGCGCCGCCGCCATTACCCTGTCTTGCAGCCGCTGCACCGCGTCTTTGACCGAGTCCCACGCGACGACACGGACTAGGTGGGTGAGGGCAAGCTGCACAGAGCCGCGGAGCAGCAGGAACTTGTCCTGGGCAGGCAGGGGGAGAGAGAGGAGGCGATCAATCTTCGCACATGCGGTTGTCGCGCGGCGGTTGCAGTAGTCCTTGACGTAGGGGGTGTGGCCGATGGGCGTGCCTGCGCAGGTGACGCCGTGTGGGCGCAGCGGCACGCCTGTGGCGTCGGCCACAGCCTGGGCCGCGTCGCGATCAATGATGGATGTGGCTGCACTCTTCGCGCAGCCGATGCGGAGGCCGATCGGGTGGGCGTGTTCCTCCAGGGTGGTGAAGGCCTTGATGATGGGTGCGCCGGTGCCGCGGATGCTGCAGTCATCGGCATAGGCAAGGAGGGCTGCGTCGGCGGGATCTGCGGTGGCTTGGGCGGCTTCGAGAGCTGGCTGCAGAGTCAGTGAGAAGAGGAGGCTGGCAAGGGGGTCGCCCTGTTTCACACCTCTGGTCGATGTGATCGGGGCTGTGCCTGGTGGGGCGCCTATGACGTGGTGCTGAGTTGGTGCTGTGTTGGCCCATATGGCGTATGGGAGGAGCTGTGGGGCGCGCTGGTGGACTGCGTCGAGCATGGACTGTGTGTGGATGGAGTTGTATGCGTTCTTGAAGTCCACCGACAGGATGACGGTGTCGAGATTCCCAACGGCGGCAGACGAGAGCGCATGGCCCATGGTCTGAGCGCCGCCGGAGATACCGACACCAACCTGCAGCGGGGCAAGGCTGGGGCCCACTTCGCTGCATGCTCTGAGTGCACAGAGGCTGGCGATGCGGACCCAGACTTCTTGGACGGCGATGGGGCGGATGCCGCCGTCTGGCTTGCGGATGGGGACGAGTCTGGTGCTGAGGAGGGCTGTCACCTGCGGGAACTGGCCGCTGATGACCTGGTTGATGAGGTGGAGGATGGCGTCTCTGGCCTCGGTGCTGGCGGATGCGGCGGATCTGACGTAATCGTACGTCCAGCCGCTCAGGCCGGGTGCAGAGGAGTTGGGAAGGTTGCCGAGGACACGTTCTAGGTCGTCCACAGTGATGTGTGGTGCGGCTGTGTCGATGGGAGGTGGCTGGGCTGGTTCGCCTGGGGGGTGGAGGTCTTGGAGATTGGCGAGGTCTTCTGGTGTGGGCTGCTGGACGATGGAGTCGGGGGCGAGGCATCCGGCTGCTCGGGAGAGGCTGTGCATGGTCAGCTTTGTGTGTATGCGGGCTGCTGTGCGCTGGTCGGATGTCTGCTTAGCTAGGTTGGAGCGGGGTTTCTTGCGGCGTTCTTCGTATTGGATGGGATCCCTGCCTTCGCTGTGGGCAAGGATCCGTGCTGCTATGCGGCATTCGAGTCCGTTGTGGCTGTCGTCGGTCAGGATCTGGGCTGGGTACCACAACATGGCTGTGGTTGCAGCTGTGGCTGCGGCGTGGTCTGGGGCATCGGTCATGGCTGTGACGAGCTTGGCCAGGCCGTCCCCGAAGGCGTGTGCGGAGCCTTTTGGGATGGTTTGTCTTGGTCTGGTCCGGTCATCGTTGTCAATGTTGGGGGTGTTTGGTGGGTGGGGTCGCTGGTCTGCTGGGGGGGGTGAGGGTTGCTGCAGCGGAGGCGCATGGGATGTGCTTGCGTGGGGCTGTTGGGCTCGCTGGTGGGGTGGTGTTTGGATGGGCTTGACTCTGGCATTCACTGCTTGCCGGTGTCTGCTTGATTCTTCGGTGGAGGTCTTGTGGGTGCACGCTGCGCCCAATACCGAGTGGCTGATGTTCCTGTCCCAAGAGGGCCTTGACGAGCAGTGCCGTGTGCATGGGTGCACGTGCAATCGCAAACACGACAAAGCCAAGGTACAGCGTTTGCTTCACGTGCGTGCTGCAGACGTTGGCTTTGTCGTGTATGCGATTGCACATGCACCCATGCACACGGCACTGCTCTTCAGGGCCCTCGTGGGACAGCAACAGCAGCCATTCGGTGTTGGGCGGTGGCGCTTCACCGCTGAACAGATGTTTCTTGCGGGACGGCATGGCATATGCGTCGGTGCGCTCAGCCGCACCAGCCTCAGCAGCGTCGCTGTCCGGGGGATCTACCTGCTGCGCCTTCTTCTTGTTGCACCGCTTGACGCAGACGCCGCACGTCTTCCCCACCCACGCCGTCGTGAGCTTCTATGTCTGGCACCCCTTGCACCACCGCTTCGCATACATGCAGGTGCGCTGCACGTGCCAGATGACCCGTGCCTCCCGATGCTTCTTGCACACTCTTGACTTGTGCCACTTGCGGGTCTTGTTTCCGCTCTGTGGCACCGTCCCAGTGCACCCACGCACGGCACAAGCATCTTGCAGCTCCGTGTGCGATCGCCAGCCCTGCCGTGTCGGGAACTGGAGCTGTGGCATGAATTCCGTCCCGGGCGGGGCCTTGGGGATCAGGGCGAGGATGTCGTTGATGTAATTCAGTGGATCGCGGCCTAGGGCCTGTGGGATCTTGTGCATGCCGTTGTCATGCGCAGGGGTTGGTGCTGTCACATACCTTGCTGTCTAGGTATCTGTCCGTGACAGCGCCTGTGCCTTCAGTTGGAGGTGAATACACATGAGACTTGGACAGACGAGAAGAGGGATTACACTACGATCGACAGAGCCTATATAAGTGTTCTCTAAACGACTCATACGGATACGATCAGAATCATTGTCTGCTGGCATGCAATCTGCATGCATTGCTCGTGCATATGGTCAGCCATCGGTGCATGGCTGCCCCATAGCCACTCCGGATCAGCACCGTGTATCCATGCATACATGGTCACCGTAGTCCTGTGTATGCCACCATGCATGGTCACCGTAGTCCTGTGCATGGCTGATCACGACACTCCCCCTAGACTAAGCTTATACTACCGCAAGCTGCAGTCTATCTCTAAATTTTGCCAGTGCTGGTCCTGCCAACACCTTCGTGAACATATCAGCTAGCATGTCTACCGTGCTAACCCAGCTGATAGTCAATTCGTCGAGTTCTACGAACTCTCGGACCCTCAGGTCCCTGACCCTGATGTGCTTGGAACGGTCACTAGAGATGGGGTTCACCGCTAGCAAGTTGGCACTCTTGTTGTCGCCCCACAGCGTTGGCTTCACAGCCGACAAACCAAGATCAGTGCACAACTGCTTTGCCCACATCACCTCATTGGCTGCTGAACTCATAGCAATGAGCTCTGCCTCAGTTGTATCACCAGCCACAATAGTCTGCCTCTTCGAACGCCAGAACACACAGTTCCCATGCATCCGAACTACTACTCCTGACACGCTCTTCAAGCAAGCACCATTGGCGAAGTCAGCATCCGTAAATGCTTCCAACACCTCACATCCTCCATTGGAGCCACTAAAGGTCAAGCCAAAGTCTATGGTCCCTCGCAGGTATCTCAGTATGTGAAGGCCACCATTCCAATGACATTTGGCACTCCCAGCCATATGCCTGGCCAAGACATTAGCCGGAAACGCGATGTCTGGACGCGACACAACTGCCACATACTGGATGCTTCCTACGGCTTGCATAAACCTCTTATGCTCTGTGCCTGTAGCCTTCTCCTGGCTAGGATCTTCCTTCAGGCTAAACATTTTCTGCTTTGGCACCAACGGAGTTGGCGCCCGTCTGCACTCACTCATGCTGAATCTCTTCAGCAAGTCCCTGATGCTCTTTCTGTGTGTGATGGTGATAGTGCGAGCAGAGCGATCACGTATGACCTCCATGCCTAGCACATATCCCAGCTCCCCCAGGTCACGACCCTCAAATGCCTCAAGGATCTTTCTGATGGCATCATTCATCTGCTCTCTGCGACCGAAAATCAACAGATCATCGACCCACAGAAAAATAAGACGTCCTACTTTGCAGATGAACAGTGCAGGGTCACTGGCTGATCTCACAAAACCCATACTCAATAAGAGTTCTGCAAGCGCTTTGTGCCACTCCCCGGCAGCTTGCTTCAGACCATACAACGCCTTCTTTAGACGCCACACCATACCAGACCCATCATCCAGTACCGGAGGTTGTGCCACATACTCTTCCTCCTCCGGAACACCATTCAGGAAAGCACATTTTATGTCTATATGCCTCGTCTCTAGATCCTCTACTGCACAGACCGATAACAGAGCCCTGAAGGTAGCATAACTGCCCACAGGTGCCCATGTCTCAAAGAAATCTACGCCCTCCACTTGCGTAAACCCCCTGGCTACATATCTGGCCTTGAAACGCTCAATTTCACCCTGTGCTCCTCGCTTGATCTTAAGCACCCACTTGCCTGTCACAGGCTTCACTCCGGATGGGCACTCGACCAGCTCAAACACATCATGTTCTCTTAAGGAGGTCAGCTCATCGAGCATGGCCGTGATCCACTGCTCACGGTGAGTGCCACGCATGGCCTGCTGCACCGTTGGATCATCTAATACGGCCTCGACCTTCTTCCTCACGGTAGCTGCACGCCTGGACTCACAAAGGCTAGCAGTAGGGCCACCGTTTGGAGTCACCTTCTGCCCCGTCGTCTTTTCTGCATCAGGAGGCACACTGTCAGCCGTCGCAGACACTCCTTCAGCCAAGTCACCGACGCCATTCTCATCATTGAATACTGTGGAGCTCGCAGCATCATGCTCACGTGCACCCTCCGGGGAATGCGCTCAACAGCAGCATCACTCATAATGGCTCCCACAGCATGGACAGCAGGTCTCAAGACTTTGCGAATCAAGTGAAAAGGCTTTGGAACCCATCGAACCCTCACCTCATGTGGCGGATCCAGACGTTCTCCGCTGCCCCTCGCCGCACTTGGTGCTGACTCTCCCCCTGAGCCATCACCGCCTGTCGCTATTCCCCTAGGCACATGCCGTAGCTCGCCTTACCCCTGGCCCTCAGACCCAGATATATGCCTTGGCTCATCATATCTGTCGCGGTCATCACGCCCTGACACCGTGGACCCGCGGTGACTTCTGCCGCCGCTGTGACCATCAGCTCGCACAGGTGGGGGTGGCTCACTCAGCTCCTTGCCCATCGACCGCTGGACTGGCTCCGCTGAGCGCGAGCGGGATCTAGACTCAGACTCAGAGTCATCCTCACCTCCATCACTAGACTCACTATCACTCGCTTCCTCATCAGTTGGAAGTGGATAGATATCACAGTCTCCTATGTGCAGCACCGCTCTGTTCCGTGTAGGGATTGTCTGTGCAGGCCTAAACTCGTTGTTTAGAGGCCCAGACGGCTGGTTTGCTGCATCATAATCTCAGTGTGCCACTGCCGCAGCACTGTCAGCCGCTGCATGATCACAGCGCGCTGCAACCACTGCATCACTGATCTCCGGTGTGTGCCAGCGCTCATGTCGCGCCAGCAGCTCTGCACCCAACACTCTAGGAGAGAACTCAGGCTCACCCTCAGGTAGCTCGTCTCGTGGTTTGAAACGCCTATGCAGCGTTCTTCCTGGTTCCCAGTGTTGATGGCCCAGACCCGGATGCTCCCCCTCAGCCCAATCCACATTTCCGCCCCTCGATGGCATCATGTGTTCACGACTGACTGGTGGACGCACTGCCCGCACACTGGTGCTCTTCACCCACTTCTTCATGTTGGGCAAGAACTCAGCCTCTGGCACTACACTGGTATACTGATCGGGTTAAATCTCAAATTCACCCTGCTCATAGTTCTCTAGCACAACTGGGTCCGCCGTAGCCTCTCCAGCCATGTGAAATCGCTGTGCGAAATCCTTCACTAGAGCAGGTGGAGCAGCCGTGTGCCTGTACATTCGCACTGCTCCCCCATTCCCACGCTTCACGTAAACCCTGTCCATGTGAGGACCTCCACCCGGTCCCATATAGGCACCGAGGATTCCTCGCGCTTCCAGGTGCCTGAAGTGCTCCCTCCGCGGATACACATACATTGGACACCCGAAAGGCTTCACCTGTGCCACCACGAGACGGAAGTCATCTTCTCTGACCTTCCTAAACCACAACAAGTATGGCACAATCTCTCTGACATTCACATTTCTCATGTGTTGTGCCACAAATGCCGTTTCTCTCCTGGCAATCACTTTCTCACACAGCTCGTTCAGGCTCAGTGCATGCGCTGCAGCCTTCCGGACTCTCCAATGCTTAGCCCGCTGCTGCTCATTTGTGAACCATGGCTCAGAGCTGGTGGCAACAAGCCTGTCCTCCAGCTTCTGCTTTGCCTCCTTCCGCCTCACACCTTTTAGTGCTGTGCTCGGCGTCAGGTCGTGTGCATGGTTCACGCACATGTATGCCTCCGGCCACAGGAATGCAGGCACTGCCGCCTGTGGTATAGTACTGCAATCTCAACAAGCACCGCTTTTTGACTTCAGCGGGATCACATGGGAGTACCTGCTGTACTCATCCACTACTACCAGGATGTAGTTCATGCCTCCTATGCCTACTGGCTTAATCTGTCCCGCCAGATCCGCATGCAGCACTTCTCCAGCATACGTGGCATTCTCAGTCACTTTGCCCCCGTGCTGTGCTCCGTCACCGCTTCTCTGTTCCGCCACATGGCAACCATGACACCCAAGTGCTACTCCCGTAGGTTTGGGCAGCTTGAGGTCATACAGGTCTGGATTATGTCATCAGTTTGAGAATCCGGTTGCCAGCATGGTGAAACGAGATATGCACCAGGAACGCTGGGTCGAGTTGGAAAGAATTCGTCGAAGATCTCTGACCAATGGGTACACCATCTACTGCAGCGACTTTCACCTGCTCACCAACCCATTTCCTATTTCTGTGGAAAAGATTGTTAGCACTGGTCCAGTCTGTCCCTGAATCTACAGGGCGCAGCTCCCATATTGGTCTGCCTGTCCCACAATACCAGCTCAGTGTGGGGTTGTCCTCACTATCAACACCCTGCTCACAGTTGCCCACAAATGTCTGGGCTTGATCATAGAAGCCAGGCATTTCTACTGTATTTGCCTTGCCTGTGTGCAAGTATATGTTCGACCGCTTCAGCACAGTCGTTGATAGGATGTTTATCGGGCTGGCTGGCACCCAGTAAACATTATCTAGCTCAAAGTCCACAGGCACCAGGTCGCCCTGTACTGTTACGTACTTCCCCACATTCGCCCTGATAGTGCCCATGCCATATATTTTGAGCCTGCCCTGGTCTAAAGGCTGGCACTCTGTGATATCCGGTGGCTTGATCTCACTGAACATGCTATAATCAAAGCAAATGTTCAGATCAGACCCGCTATCCACTAGAAACGTGTATGGCATGTTGGGCGATGGCCCATCAGCACAGTCAGCTCGCAGTTCCTCTAGGTCAACCACAGCCACCTGAGGGCCCCCGCGGCCTCTGCCACGGCCTCGCGCTGCAGCTGCTTGCTTCTGTAGGAACTGCTTGATCTCTGCGGAGAGCAAATGGCAATCTTTCTGCAGATGGCCAGGCTTATCACAGTTGAAGCACTTGCGTTTGTCTGCTCCCCCTGCTCCCACTGCAGCAACCTGTAGGGTTGTACCATGGCGACCACCGTGGCGTCCACCACGATACCCTCGTCCCCCAAAAACGCTGCTGAACACCGCGATCATCCCGTGGGAATCGCGATGGGGCAGGTTGGCTGTTAGTCTGAGCATGCGTTAGCAGCGTGGACACTATCTGCTGCACTGGCAATTGCTGCAGCATCGGCTGCAGCAGTGCATATTCTCTGTCTACTGCCAGCAGCCTAGAGCGGTACAGCTGGTCAGGCACAGACTCTCCCAGACCCCTCATCTGGTTCACTATACCAACTACCTCGTTGACATGTCTCTCTAGTGGCTTTCCCGCTTGTCTAGCACCACTGGGCTGTTGGTACAGCTTCTGTATCTCTACCTCAACTGAAGGCATGTACTTGGCATGCAGCAGTGACCATATCTCATGGACAAAGCTACAGTCGGACACAAAATCCCTATCCTCCTTTGGTAATGTTATGAATAGCCAATGCTTCACCGACTCATGAGCCTGGCTATTCTGTGCCAGTGGATCATTCACCAGCAAGCTACTCTCTCCCACGATGTTTGCCCAACTCTCTACATCTTTCTTGAACACCCGAAAGTGATCATACTTATGGTTCCATACCGGGAACTTATGCTTCTCAACTAGAGACTTTCCCGGCACAGACTTAGGCATTACGAGCGATAGCGCGCTCGCGAGAGTTGCAACATCGATCGACCCGGCTGTTGCTGCCGCTCCGGATGACATCGCAGCCTGCGAAAGCTGCGGTATCGGAGGTGGTATCTGCTGCGCTGCCCATGCTGTCTGGGCAACGTGTGGCACTTCCTGCGCTCCTTGCACCGCTGCCTGAGCATCCGCATTCCCCGTAGGATCAGCGTTGCTCGGCATGGCGGCCTGCAGAGGGTTAACACAGAGATACCCGTAGGTCCCAGCGTCTTGTCCTTCCCCGTGGGGCATGAACTGACCCTCCGCGGCCTGCTCGCGGCGCACTGTGGAGCGAGTGCGATGGTGCGGAGGGTTAACTGCTCCCTCCACACCGTCATATCCGATAGATCCTTGGCGAGATGCCATTGAATCGTATCGGAATGGTGGTGTCCTGCAATATGACCACCGTATGTCGCAGGAAACGCAGACCCGTAGGCCTCTTTGCGAGACCAGCACATAAGCATAATGCAGCTCCGTCGTGGCATTCTGCATTAGCTTTATCTAATCTCTCTACGGTCGGCTACACACTAGAGCGGTGTGACACGCTCATCGAAACGCGCAGCCGTAATCGCACGTTCCCCCCGGACTCTATCGCAAACTAATAGACATCACACGAACACCCACAATCGTCACCGATACCATGTTGTAATTCAGTGGATCACGGCCTAGGGCCTATGGGATCCTGCGCATGCCGTAGTCATGCGCAGGGGTTGGTGCTGTCACATACCTTGCTGTCTAGGTATCTGTCCGTGACAGCGCCTGTGCCTTCAGTTGGAGGTGAATACACGTGAGACTTGGACAGATGAGAAGAGTGATTACACTACGATCGACAGAGCCTATATAAGCGTTCTCTAAACGACTCATACGGATACGATCAGAATCATTGTCTGCTGGCATGCAATCTGCATGCATTGCTCGTGCATATGGTCAGCCATCGGTGCATGGCTGCCCCATAGCCACTCCGGATCAGCACCGTGTATCCATGCATACATGGTCACCGTAGTCCTGTGTATGCCACCATGCATGGTCTACGTAGTCTTGTGCATGGCTGGATCACGACAGTCGTTGTGCGCTGGCGAGTCATCGGGGAGCTCGTCCTCGCGCTGCATGTAGCTGCAGAGCTTGCAGAAGGCGGAGTTGGTGGCGTCGAAATGCGTCTCCCGTGCGCACAGCCGTTCGCACTTACTGCAACGCGAGCAAAGGGTGTCGTTCATGTCCACGTACCTAGGTACAGATTTCCCTGCATGCAACGCTTCCCAAGGTTGACATCTGTCATAATTCAGCGGACCAAAGCCCTAAGGGCATCGTGGGATCTAGGCACTGCCGTAGCTGTGCGCAGGGGGTCGCGTGTCGTGATCCAGCCATGCACAGGACTACGGAGACCATGCATGGAGTGGATGCACGGTGCTGTTCCGGAGTGGCTATGGGACGCCATGCACCGATGGCTTACCATATGCACGAGCAATGCATGCAGATTGCGTGCCGCAGACAATGATTCTGATCGTATCCGTATGAGACGTTGATTGAACGCTTATATAGGCTCTACTGATAAAAGTGTAATCACTCTTCTTCTGCTAAAGTCTCACGTGCTATATTACAAAGACTGAAAGCGCATTGTCACAGCGGAGCCTGTACACCAGCCAAGTATGTGACAGCGCGACCCCCTGCGCACAGCTACGGCAGTGCTTAGATCCCACAGTGCCTAAGCGCTTCGGTCCACTGAATTACAACATGGTATGGGTGATGATGTGGGTATTCTAGCAATGTTTGTACGCTTGCGAGGGAGTCCAGGGGTCTACGGCTACGGTTGAGCGTCCCGATGAGCGATTCACACCGCTCTAGCGTTTAGCTGTAGAGCCCGTAGAGAGACTAGAGTACGCAGATGCATGACGCTACGGCTGGACTGCATGCTGCTAGGGTACTGGTTTCGCAGAAAGGCCTACGGGTCTGCGTGTCCTGCGACCCTTGATGGTCGTGTTGCAGGATGCCACCACGCCGTGAAGTTCCAATGGCATTTCGCCAGGGATCTATCGGCTCTGACGGTGAGGATGGAGAAGAAGTTCGTCCTTGCCACCACACACGCTCCACGGCGCGCCGTGAGCAGGCCGCGGAGGACCAGTTCGTGACCTACGGGGAAGAACAGTGCGTTGGGACCTACGGGTATCCCAATGCAGGTCCTCTGCAGGCCGCATTGCCGGGAAATGCTGATCCTACGGGGGAAGCAGGAGCTCAGGCAGCGGCGCAGGGCGCACAGCCAGCACACCTTGCAGCGCAAGCTGCGTGGACAACCCAACAGATACCGCCTCCGATAGCGCAGCCTTCGCAGGCTGCGACATCGTCAGGAGTACCAGCTACGGCTGGATCTATTGATGTAGGCACGCTAGCGCAAGCGCTGTCGCTTGCCATGCCCAGGCCAGCACCGGGAAAATCTCTAGTAGAGAACAACAACTTCCCGGTGTGGCACTACAAGAATGATCACTTCCGAATATTTAAAAAGGAGGTAGAGAGCTGGGCGAAGATGGTGGGTGAGAGTAGCCTACTAGTCAATGATTCACTTGCTCAGAGCAGTCAGGCTCATGAGCAAGTCATGCACTGGTTGTTTACCACGTTGCCAAAGGAGGATAGAGACTTCGTGGCTGACTGTAGTTTCGTCCATGAGGTCTGGTCGTTGCTACATGCTAAGTATATGCCATCAGTGGAAGTAGAAATACAGAAGCTGTATCACCAACTCAGTAGTGCCCAGCAGGCTGGCAAGCCGCTAGAGAAGCATGTGAATGAGGTGGTGGGCATAGTGAATCAGATGAGGGGACTGTGTGAAACTGTGTCCGATCAGTTATACAGAGCACGGTCGCTGGCAATAGACAGGGAGTACAGCCTGTTGCAGCCCATGCTGCAGGCCATGCCAGTGCAGCAGATAGTGTCTACGCTGTTGACACATGCCCAGACAAACAGCAAGCAGGGTCAATCGCGATTCCCACGGGACGATCGCGGTGGACAGCAGCGCCATGGGGGACGAGCGTACCGAGGTGGACGCTACGGTGGTCGCCAAGGTTCACCCCCCACTATAATGATGCTGCCAGCCCGAGGAGGACGTACACGAAGGATGTGCGGATGGCACGAAAGTGACGGTCGGATGACGGTGGAGGGACGTCATCGGGATAGTGGCGTGGCGTACTCAAACTAACGAGTACGGTATCAGGACAGGCTGAGGACACGTGGATGATGCCAGGTGGATGCTCCGATGACCCGACGATGTTATGCGGGCGGCTGGATGACGCTCGGATGACAGGAGTATGTCGTCGAAGTGACGTCAATGATAAGGTTACATGTTACATGATGACGTCACTATGGCGAGGCACGGGCGTCATGATGGCATGGTGGGTATAAAATATGGGTCACCTAAGCGTCATCATGGCGTCCTCGTCAGAGACGCAGGTCCGCCTGCCACCAAGATCACATCCCGATGGCGTCCGTAGGAGGACGTCCTCCTCGGACTCGAGTCCCCCACCCGCGTCACCGAGGACGTCCTCCTCGGATCGCAAAACCACACTGCTGGCGCCTTCTGCAGGGCTCCCTGGCAACAGCGCTCGTGTCACTGAGACACACCAGCTCACTACATCTCAGCTTCCTACATCCCCGCATGCTCCTCTATGCATGTCCAGACTCCATTCTGGCAGGCAGTTCATCCTGCTTCTACCATGGCCGCCAGCCATGCCGATCCTGTGCGATCTAAGGCATGGCGTCCTCCAACGCTGCGTCGATCTGCTTCTGCAGTGCAGCCAACTCTGCCTGCAAGGTTTTGTTTTTCAGGTGGGTGGAATTGGTTGGTCGTGGCAGGGATCCCATGTGAAACAGCATATACTATGGGCTCCAACCTGTCAACGTCGCCCATGAACGCTCATCAACACAAACTCGCGCAGTTCATGCATCTAGCGAGGTGGATCTTACCTCAGCAGTTGCTAGCAGGTCCCACATTGGCGCAGTGGCGCCTACAGTTTTTGGAGTTTGGTCTTTCAGCAATCCTTTTAGCATGTTAACCCGCTCTTGAAGGTCTTTGCCACGCTCGACCGTGCGCTGCACCACACCTGACTCTGTCAGGACAGAAGATGTTGGAGATATTGTGCTGGTTGTGCCGATAAGCAAGGCAAGTTTTGAGCCACGCTGCCTGGTTTGCACAGCACTGACAAAATCAATGAAAAGTCAGTCAAGTCTTACCTGAGCGGGCGGGTTGAAATCGGTGGTCAAAGAAGCCCCGTGTCCTGATGATCGAGTACTTTCACGAGCCTGGACATTAGAGCTTGGTACAGGCGAGCTCATGGCGCCTGGCTGACTGTTGGGCTTGGGCTCGCTCTGATCAACATCCAGCCTCCGGCGCGCGGCACCTCTCTACACAGTGCAACGAGTTATTGGCTGGCAGTTGCCTTGGTATCATGCCAGCGATCAGTCAACACAATTGCTTGTGTGCAATCAGGGCGCATCGTTGGGTTAGCATGGTAAGGTAAGCAGGCTTGCAGAGGAGCTGATGACATGCCTGCACCCCGTCGTCCTCAGGCGGGTCGGCTGCTTTCGCTGGCGACTCTGCAACATCTTCAGCGGCCTCTGAGTTAACACGGACTGGTGCCTTCACCACCTTAGTGGGTGGCTTGCGCTTCTCCGTACCCCTCCTGGCGCTGTTCCCCCATTTGGCCGGAACCGCATAGACACCCCGCATTGCCCAGTCTTCGCATGTCCGTGCAGGTGCCTTGGGGTCAGCTGGGTTTCGCACCTGCAGGAACGGAGACTGTCAATCGCTGACATGCGATGGTCAAAATGCATCACATGCCCCTGGATGACAGTGCCTTGTACCTGCATGTCGATGCTGTTCCTGACAGTCACAGCAACACTGACACATCCACATGTACGCTTAACACGAATGAGTTGGTATTTGCCAAGTCCAGGTGACGGTGCGGGCGGCATACCAGATTTGTAGTAAAAGCTTTCAGATTGACAGCATATTGCGAGGTATGTGGTATCTCTTTCTTCGTGGCCTTGCCAAATTCTTTCTCTCGTTGGTTATTGCGATTAGACAGACCAGTGCGCAGCTGGTCGTATCTGCAGCAAACCCAGTGTAACTGTGTGAGGTGGCAGTCGACCTGGGGGCAGAAGGCAGGTGAGCAGCATGCACACACGCAATGTTCTCTTTTAGAGCTTCTTGCATCATAGCCCGCCATGCTCTGCCCAGGTTCTTGCACAAGGTGACACCCTCCTCAACGGCCGTTCGATTGGCAGCGGACATGGAATGCTCCGCAAAGAATGACTCGAGATCCTGCACAACACCGGTGGGCTGACTGAAGTACGGCATGCCACCTATACTTGGCGGTGCCAATCGATCATGCGAGATGTGGGCCGAATTGAGCTAAGTGCCGTCGTCGGGACAAGTCTCCGAATAGGCCTATTCGGACTCCATGCACTTGTCGCCACAATGCTCGACGCGGCCCCACCCAGCCGCGTATTGAGCTAAGTGCCGTCGTCGGGACGAGTGTCCGAATAGGCCTATTCGGACTCCATGCACTTGTCGCCACAATGCTCGACGCGGCCCCACCCAGCTGCGTATTGAGCTAAGTGCCGTCGTCGGGACGAGTGTCCGAATAGGCCTATTCGGACTCCGTGCACTTGTCGCCACAATGCTCGACGCGGCCCTACCCAGTCGCGTATTGGCTAAGTGCCGTCGTCGGAACGAGTGTCCGAATAGGCCTATTCGGACTCCATGCACTTGTCGCCACAATGCTCGACGCGGCCCCACCCAGCCGCGTATTGAGCTAAGTGCCGTCGTCGGGACGAGTGTCCGAATTGGCCTATTCGGACTCCATGCACTTGTCGCCACAATGCTCGACGCGGCCCCACCCAGTCGCGTATTGGCTAAGTGCCGTCGTCGGAACGAGTGTCCGAATAGGCCTATTCGGACTCCATGCACTTGTCGCCACAATGCTCGACGCGGCCCCACCCAGCCGCGTATTGAGCTAAGTGCCGTCGTCGGGACGAGTGTCCGAATAGGCCTATTCGGACTCCATGCACTTGTCGCCACAATGCTCGACGCGGCCCTACCCAGCCGCGTATTGAGCTAAGTGCCGTCGTCGGAACGAGTGTCCAAATAGGCCTATTCGGACTCCATGCACTCGTCGCCACAATGCTCGACGCGGCCCTACCCAGCCGCGTATTGAGCTAAGTGCCGTCGTCGGAACGAGTGTCCGAATAGGCCTATTCGGACTCCATGCACTCGTCGCCACAATGCTCCATACATCCGCACGCGCAAGCTGTCGTAACAGATCACCTATGACGGATATTGCATGCCATGCTGCTAACGTGTACCACCGATTGCAATGGGATGGGCCTACGGGCCTGTACACGTGTTTCGCCTGGCCAAACTCGCGTAACAACCGCCCATGGCATGACAACCGCTCTGACACTGCAGCTTTGGCCAAAGCTGCACGTACCGATCGGTACTTCTCTGATTAACACCAAATTGACTCAGGGATCTGGAACGCTACACGCCTCTCGAGTTCAATCGGGACGGCGGTATTCGCGTCGTTGATGACCAAGTGCACCGCGACATAGCATGGACGGACAGTGTAAGCTGTCAGATGAACCGCTAGAATATATAGCATTCAGGTTATTGTTGTCTGGCCCGTAACGAGACAGGGAAGAGACGCATCGTACCGTCGCGCCTAAAAACTCGCAAGCTTCAACGGTTACCAGGATTAGATATTCTCCCGGCTTCCTGTGGACAAACTTTTCAAAGCATTCAGTCAGAGTCTTGGCATCTTGACAGGCCGCTAGGGTGTCCTTCAACGCCGTCGGGATGTCCTTCAACGTGCTCTGGATCCTGTCTGTGGACATCAGGCACCGATCCCGCCACATCACCCACGGCGACTCCAGTCGCAGAGCGGGACGGCGATTATGGTTAACGCTGACATAATTTGCGTCCATCGACACTACGGATGCACCCGCAGTCGAAGCGGGCTGAGGAGCTGGTGGCTCGGGCTCTAGCAGCGTGCATGCAAAAGGCGGGTGCAAACCGTCCTTGATCGGCTCCGCCGAAGTGCGAATAAGGTTCATTACCTGAGCAAAGTCGTTGAAGCCAACATCTAGATAAGCGTCGGGATTGGCCTCGCTGACCAGTCGCACCGACTGCATACAGTATGGCTGCACTGCACCACACGCCCTAAAGAGGGTGGCTTTCATGCTCCGGGCCAGCGGCTCGCTTTTGAGAGCAGCAGTCCACTGGAACGGTGTGGCTGAGCCAGCTCTGCAGCAGGGACGACTGGGGCGTCAATGCACGCAGCCGTGGAGTTGTTACGCAGCGGTGATTCACGACACACGCTGAACATAAAGCTCGTGACTGCTCTCCATCACTTGCAAACATATTATATCAGCCGCTATGCGATCGTACCTCAGCGTGATCGTGGTGTCTTTCGTGGGATCCTGCATCTTGCGTTGCTGTTATGCTGTGGCCGCGGCGGTGACGTATAGTAAGTCCTGCTGTTCAGAAAGCAGATAAGCGTTGATGAAGTATTCTCAGGCAGGCAGCCAGCTTATTTGTTGAAGTCGGAACCGATGGGCCCACTCGGATTTTTTCCTACACGGAATGGCCCCGAGATGTCGATTATGTGTCTACAGGCGCAGTTCGGCAAGTAAGTCGGGCAGTACGGGAGACCACTGAGTCCGCGGAGCCCGCTGAATCGCGCATCGTATAAAACCCTTCAGTGTATCCGTACGTTTCTCGGCAGCGGTGACTAAATGTCCAGCGGAGGCGCCCCAAAGCGCCGTCGTTCGGCCCGTGAGATCGGCGAATTGTGTGATCTGTTCAACGTGTCTATTGTTCCTAAGAGCGGCTCCAAACCAAAACATTACGTATGTAATTATTGTACCACTCCTCTCCGTGATGTCTTTAAGTTGGAGGCGCATTTCGTGCCTCGAGCATGTCGCCAGCGTATGTTCGCGGCCGTAGACGCGCACAAGCAACCGATTGCAAAGCCAGTGCGGCAAGACAATGCGGCCGATTTTGATGGCTTGCCAGTGGCAAACGACGCTGGTGCCAGTGGCAATATGGATGTCAATCAGCCCGCGGGCAGTGGAGGTGCCGACGTGCCGCTCCGCCTCCCATCGCCTGCGCAGCATGTTCCGCACCCCGTCCCGGATTGGCCCCTTATCGGGGACATCTATCCAGTCGGGGACCCCGAGCACCCACAAGCTCCGGTACGTTGCTGTGGTCAATCCGCATGGGGTCAGAGTTGAGCGTCCTCGCAAGTGCAGGCTCCTGACGAGTCCTCTGCCACGTGACTTGCTCCCGGCAAGGCTGCCCGACCGAATCTTGTATGCAGGCGCATCTCGTGCCTGTGGCTGTACCCGCAGTTGAAGCCGACCCCATCTATGATGGGTTCGACCCCCTACAGGACAATTACGAGGAGGTGTGGTTTGACGCCGAGGAGGGCGATGACGAGGACTGGGAAGAGGACCCAGTAGACGACGAGGCCCTCCACCCCCCTCTGCATCCCCCTATGCTTCCCCCTCCTGAGGATGACGAGCCTGTCAAGGTGCTCAGACGAGATACCGGGGCTTATCTCCACTACAGCCTCGCAGAACCCATCACGGATGACCATGATGTCAAGGTGCGCGAGGTGGCGGTGTGGTTGACCAGGCTGGCTTCACAGCATCGCATCCCAAATGCAGCTATGGACTCGCTCTGCCAGATGGTGCATTTCTTGCTATAGCCACCGGAAAATCGATTTCCCCGTTCCTACCACATGCTCCAATGTGCACTGGCCGCAGAAGACAGCCATGACTGCGAGAGTCACGTGTGCGACTCTTGTTGGCATGTCTTCCCGGACATCCCGTCAGACAGTCATGTAGCACACGCTGACGATGTTTGCCAGCGACCAGGCTGTTGCAACCCTCGATTCAAGCGTGGCCCGGGAGGGCATGTCACCCCCAAACGCAGTGCATTCTTCTTCGGGAACGAGGGTACCTTTGTGGACCTTGTGCGGCAGCCGCACATGCTGCCTGCGATGTTACGTCACCGGGAGGAATCTTTTAAGGACCCAGAGTCCTTCTGGGGCTCGCCTGCTGGCAAGGAATTGAATGAGCGGTGCCGTAACAAGTTTGACCAGACGTCCCCGGACGCCGACGAGTTCGCTGTGCTAGTGAGCCTAGGTGTGCTCCCGCCATGCCGCAGTCTGTCGTATGGTTGCGCCGCCATCGGTCCCCTTTATTACCTCCTACTGCGTGTGACCATCTCTTGATACGGTGATGCTTGGTGTAGGGGCTGATGGAGGTCAGCTGTTCGTAAACAAGCAACACGGCGCGCTGATCTGGGGCATGCGGCTAAAGGATCTCCACCCCGAGATGACCGCCAAGCACGATACCTGGGCTCCGCTCGGCGTTGTGGAGGGGCCAACCGAGCCCACGAGCCTTGACAGCATCTTCTCTTCGCTGGCAGACTTCTTCCTCGCACACGATCCCGGTATGGCGTCCCCCTACCGCCGACTGTGTCACGCTCGGTTGGCCAGGGTATTGAGCTGCTTTGTCTGTTTGCGTACCTAGTGCTCTGTGCCTCGGCGCTGCTGGGTCCTACACATCTCATTGTGTACCACACTGTGTTGGCCAGCACCTGTTCCGCGCTGTAGACCAGTGGTATGTGCAGCAACCCGCTTCTGCAGGCAGGGATGGTACGACTCCAATAACTGTGGAGATCTGGAATGACCCAGATCGACCCGAGTTGGGCAAGAGGACGGTGAAGCTGTGGCCCGTGTGTGGCTGGGCGGAGGGCGACATACCCATCTTGGAGAAGATCGCCAACTCTGTTGGCCATGGGGCCAAGGCAGCTTGCCTGCGTTGCGCCTTCCGAGGCGTCACAGTGAAGGAAGCAAACACAGTCCGGTGTGACATCTCGCAGTTAAGGGTAGTGCCCTTGCTTGTCGTCCATACGCCGCTCTGTCTTTGCGAAGCCACAGTTAAGCTGGGTGCAGGTGGCTGTGCTTCCGCGACATTGTTCAAGCGGTTCCCTGTGACTCGAGAGGATGCACGCTCCCACCACAAGACGGCGCAACACAGGGTGGCTTTCCCGCCAAGCCGCGCATGCCCCCTGGTTACATGACCATGGACACGAATGTCCATGATGTTCGCAAGGGGTACACTGAGGAAACCACTGTCACTGCAGAGGGCACTTGGTGCGATGATTGCGTTCTGAAGTGGTCTGGCGCAGAGATCACAAACACAGCTGAGACAGCTGCAGAGATCATGTCCCAGGTTCGCCATGCATTTGTGCCCTCCGTGCTCCCCACACCGGTCCTCTTGGTGCACCGGCCGACCTGATGCGTCCATGCGGCGTCCATGCGGCGTCTTTCTGTTAGGGATGTCACCCAATGCCCGGATGCGGCCATCCTAACTGCCATTGCATTGCACCTTTCTCTTGTGCAGGTGGACACCCCTACACGTCCGCCGTATAGTGGAATCGCTGCCCGTTCTACCCATCAGACTCGCGCACGCGCCGAGTGCCTGGAGCTGGGATTGTGGGGGCGGCCACTGTTCCACAAACTCTCCTACTTCAAGTGTGCTCCTGCCCGCTCGCTGGTCCTACATCCTTTTGCTTGCTGGTCCTACATCCTTCTGCTCCCCCCCCCCCCCCCCCAATACTTGTGTGAGAGCCACCTCAATCATTGACCCTCTCCCTGCACATGTGCAGCCCCTGTACTTTTCTACGCTTTGGCGTCGCCCACATCTTCCTTTTGGGCATTCTGAAGGATGTCTGGAAGCAGTGGTTACCTGGCCCATCGGCAAAGCGACAAGGAGCGGCGGCGAGATACGTTCTTCCGGTGGCGATCCGGCGGAAGATCACACACCGGGGAGTGCAAGTGGGGGTGAGGAAGATCGCACTGATGAAGAACACCTACCGAGATATTGTCCAGTACGCTCCTCCTTGCTTCAATAGCGCCTGATCCGATGTTTCATGTGGCATAGCCCCTGGCAGGCTGTTATCGGCTGTGCTCAGCGCGCTGTGGTTTGTGGACGCGCGTCCTCTCAGCGCGACCCCCTACACCCTCCGGACATTGTCAGAGGCAGTAGCCCGCCATGTGCAGGCATCGCGGCAACTACCTCATGGAGGACTGGATGACGTTTGTGGAGACCTGGAGCACGTACATCCTGCACGATCTGCCATGGGAGAACACCCAAGAGCGTTCACACCTGCGTGCCGTCTTTGAAGGGCTGTGGGGGGACTTGCGGCAGGGGTGTCTGTACTTCATGCGCTTCATGAAGGGGCAGCACACTTGGGAGAGGATCCTGGAGGCACAGAAGCGCTTGTTATCGTATTGGAAGCGAGCCTAGGAGGTGCATTTCCACTCAATCAGCCGCCCTGCTTTGTCCTACGGTGTACAGCAGGTTGTCGTTGTGCTGCGCTGATAGGCGGGCGGTGCATCTGCGGTGCGCAAGTTCGTCTGCATCGACAGATGGTGATCTGCTGCAGATCTTTGGCGGGCAGGTGCTGACCACCTTCAAGCTGCACCTGGCGGCTGTTCACGTGCCCGATCAAGTGAGAGCATGCGGCCCATCCTTCTTCTTCCTAGAGTACTGGATCGAATGTCTCGTGCAGTACTTCAAGCGGCTGATCAAGTACAGGGGCACGGCCGGCGCAGAGCGCATCTTTGTCAACGATCTCCTCATGCGGCGGGCATGCGACCGCCTGGTCCTAGAGCTTGGCCACAAAGTTCTGCCCCTGCTTTCCGCAGCCATTGCTGACGCCAGAGCGGGACGGCGGAAACGCATACGTGCGCCTGCGGGACAACAGCCTCAGCAACCGCAACCACCGGCAGCCGGGCCTGCTGCCGCTCCTGCCGCCGGGGCTGCTGCCGCTCCGCCCGCCTGGGCTGCCGCTGCTCCAGCCGCCGAGCCTGCTGTCGCGCCGGCCGCCGGGCCTGGTGCCGCCCCTGCCGCCGGGCCTGCTGCCGGACCTGCCGTAGGGCCTGCAGCGCCTGCACCAGCGGGGTCCTTCATCCCTCCAGCAATGTTGGGGGCTGGCAAAGACCTTTCCACAAAAGAGTGGAAGGAGGTAATGCTTGTACCCACTGGTCCGCGTCGTGAACTGGGTGGCTTGCCATACCTCATATGTGCAGAGCATGAGGATTTTGCCGCGCGAGGCTGGCCCAGTCATACAGATCTGGATGTTGCTGAACGGCGCCCAGCCGTTTGTGCATCACTAGGTCTGACTGTGGCGGGCCAGGCTGCAGAAAAATCCAAGGTCCACCTCCGGAAGCATGTGCGCACCTTGCTCCCGATTAACGAGGAGGCGTCCTGTCTGCAAAACACCTCTCAGAAGGTGTCAGACAACACATGGTTCTTGATAGAATATGTTAATGGCGATGATCGTGAGCTGTTTGTGGGCCAGTTCATATATTTTGTGGAAGTTGAATATGAGAAGGTCAATGAGCATGGGCTTCGGGATGATGTTGCTAGCGATGCGGCAGAAGTCATCGACGCCGGGGTGTGCAATCTGTACCATGCAGTGGTTGTTCCCAGCCTAGGCTCGAGGCCCCCAGACGCAGAGCTGGGAAGGCCATCAGAGTTGTATAAGGTGGTGTCGGTGTTGCCAGTGGCTGGCAACCGCCGTTTTGCTGGCAGCTGGGTCATTGACCTCCGGTCTGTTACATTGACTCTAGCAGCCACTAACTCTGTGCAAGGGGGGCATATGTTTATGACAGCGTACAAGGCGTCTGGTAGAACGCCTAGTACGCTCATGATTAAATATAAATATTTGATCGACTTACACCTTGCAGTGAAACTGTGACGGTTGCACGTTTGGGCGGATCTTATCCATTGTTGCCAAAGCATCCGGGAGGACGGGGAGTGCTGCGGCAATCATCATGTTGAGAGAAGCTGTCAATTGTGTAGTGCTGCGTGGGTAGTGCGAGTGGCTATTGCAAGACGTACCAATCCGTGTATTTGGGTATCGGAGCTGTGATTCCAGGACGTAGGTTGCTCATTATCTAGCTGTGGTTCGTGAGTAGCATGCAGCGCTCATGGGCATCTCGCTTTCATGACATATCGACAGTCAATGTGATCGTAATACCTCCTCTAGGTCAGTGGCATGACCGGTGACTCGATGCACTGATCAGCCACACGATGAGACACGTACGGCAGGCTCGCGCTCGAAGGCCGCCTCGGTCCGCAGCACCCCGAAATCTACACCAGCCCGGCTAAAAGACGTGTCTAAGGCCACGGGTGGAGGCCACAGTCCTGTCCATCGGCTCGCAATCACAACGATCTCGCTAAGCGATGAAAGCGGCCATAACATGCAGCCTCCCGCTGCACTACAGAATCAGTCGTCCCACTGTTGCATCCTGCTGTAACATATCCTTCCTCCGCGGCGTGACTGCATCACACTCGAGCTTCTTCGTCGTGTGCATCCAATGGACGGCACCGGTGGACACCATACGACGAACATGACAGAGACCCATGGCAGCCGGAGGCCTGTTATCCAATACAACGCGGCCATTACCGTTTTTTCCCGACTCGTCAGCTGGAGACGCTGAACGGTCTATAAACGTTGTCCAAACTCTCCAAAATGAGGTGCCCCACGCAAGAACCCTCCCCAACCAGGTGGGCAAACCTAGGTGTGGACGCCGTGGCTTCATGTGGTGTGCTACCACTGCGGTGCACTGGTGTGCACTATGATACCAGCCCATCGCTGCACGCAACATGAATCTTGGAGCGTGCTGTGGCATAGATTATTCCATCGGTTTGCCTGATTTGTTTGTCAACTACTGTATCCATAACACTTCACCATGTCGATTGAGATGTTTCGTGTCGAGTTGGAGCGCGTGCAACGCCTCCCCAAGCAAAGCACTCACTACAATAATTACCTTAGATATCAGATTCAACGAGGTGCCTCGGTAGTTAGCGATCCGATGGGCCACTAGTAGACAAGCCCAGCGACATGGACGCTCTCATACACCCGGAAGATTACTTCAGCGCGACTGGAACCGAGGAGAGATACAGAAGTCAACGGGACATGCTACTGGCGATGGCAAGGCCAAACAACAGCGAAACTCAGCTTGCGTACTGGGACTTCCGATCAGAATCTTAGACGCGGCCCGCCAGAAGCATACAGCATGCCCAAACGAGTCGCTGGGAAGCAAGTACAGTCTGCCAGCGATACAAGAGCGGCTAGCTTTCCACGGCGTCATATCACGAGGGACCTTGGCGTCCATGCGACAGCTGCAGACTGCAGCCAGTCATGCCGGGCCCAGTGCCAGCATAGGATGGGCCTCGCGATTGCAGAGGGCCCAAGACACATCCAGCTGCAGGGCCCATCCCACCACTCACCCCCACGTCTCCCATCCGCCGAGTTGCATGTACCCGGCACGCGTCTCCGCGGCAATGGGCCCGGCCATTTGATACCTGGCGCTGCCCCNAGGATGACGAGCCTGTCAAGGTGCCCAGACGAGATACCGGGCTTATCTCCACTACAGCCTCGCAGAACCCATCACGGCGGATGACCATGATGTCAAGGTGGCGAGGTGGCGGTGTGGTTGACCAGGCTGGCTTCACAGCATCGCATCCCAAATGCAGCTATGAACTCGCTCTGCCAGATGGTGCATTTCTTGCTATTGCCACCGAATAATCTATTTCCCCGTTCCTACCACATGCTCCAAATGTGCACTGGCCGCAGAAGACATCATGATTGCGAGAGTCACGTGTGCGACTCTTGTTGGCATGTCTTCCCGGGACATCCCGTCAGACAGTCATGGAGCACACGCTGACGATGTTTGCCAGCGACCAGGCTGTTGCAACCCTCGATTCAAGCGTGGCCCGGGGAGGGCATGTCACCCCAAAACGCAGTGCATTCTTTCGGGAACGAGGTACCTTTGTGGACCTTGTGCGGCAGCCGCACATGCTGCCTGCGATGTTACGTCACCGGAGGATTCCTTTTAAGGACCCAGAGTCCTTCTGGGGCTCGCCTGCTGGCAAGGAATTGAACGAGCGGTGCCGTAACAAGTTTTGACCAGACATCCCGGACGCCGACGAGTTCGCTGTGCTAGTGAGCCTAGGTGTGCTCCCGCCATGGCGCAGTCTGTCGTATGGTTGCGCACGCATCGGTCCCCTTTATTACCTCCTACTGCGTGTGACCATCTCTTGATACGGTGATGCTTGGTGTAGGGCTGATGGAGGTCAGCTGTTCGTAAACAAGCAACACGGCGCGCTGATCTGGGGCATGCGGCTCCAGGATCTCCACCCCAAGATGACTGCCAAGCACGATACCTGGGCTCCGCTCGGCGTTGTGGAGGGGCCAACCGAGCCCACGAGCCTTGACAGCATCTTCTCTTTCGCTGGCAGACTTCTTCCTCGCACACAATCCCGGTATGGCGTCCCCCCTACGCCGACTGTGTCACGCTCTGTTGGCCAGGGTATTGAGCTGCTTTGTCTGTTTGCGTACCCAGTGCTCTGTGCCTCGGCGCTGCTGGGTCCTACACATCTCATTGTGTACCACACTGTGTTGGCCAGCACCTGTTCCGTGCTGTAGACCAGTTGTATGTGCTGCAACCCGCTTCTTCAGGCAGGGATGGTACGACTCCAATAACAGTGGAGATCTGGAAGGACCCAGATCGACCCGAGTTGGGCAAGAGGACGGTGAAGCTGTGGCCCGTGTGGGGCTGGGCGGAGGGCGACATACCCATCTTGGAGAAGATCGCCAACTCTGTTGGCCATGGGGCCAAGGCAGCTTGCCTGCGTTGCGGCTTCCACCGTCACAGTGAAGGAAGCACAGTCCGGTGTGACATCTCGCAGTTAAGGGTAGTGCCCTTGCTTGTCGTCATACGCCGCTCTGTCTTTGCGAAGCCACAGTTAAGCTGGGTGCAGATGGCTGTGCTTCCCGAACATTGTTCAAGCGGTTCCCTGTGACTCGAGAAGGATGCACGCTCCCACCACAAGACGGCGCAAACACAGGGTGGCTTTCCCGCCAAGCCGCGCATGCCCCCTGGTTACATGACCATGGACACAAATGTCCATAATGTTCGCAAGGGTACACTGAGGAAACCCACTGTCACTGCAGAGGGCACTTGGCGATGATTGCGTTCTGAAGTGGTCTGGCGCAGAGGTCACAAAACACAGCTGAGACAGCTGCAGAGATCATGTCCCAGGTTCGCCACGCATTTGTGCCCTCCGTGCTCCCCACACCGGTCCTCTGGTGCACCGGCCGACCTGATGCGTCCAATGCGGCGTCTTTCTGTTAGCGATGTCACCCAATGCCCGGATGCGGCCATCCGGACTGCCATTGCATTGCACCTTTCCTTGTGGCAGTGTGGACACCCCCACACGTCCGCCGTATAGTGGAATCGGCTGCCCGTTCTACCCGTCCAATCGCGCACGTGCCGAGTGCCTGGAGCTGGGATTGTGGGGGCGGCCACTGTTCCACAAACTCTCCTACTTCAAGTGTGCACCTGCCCGCTCGCTG